>JAXGGA010003108.1:0-108670 GCA_038373865.1 Uloborus plumipes
CATAGGCCACCAGGGCTCCTGGGGTGCGAATCCCTGGAAGCACTAGGACAGCAAGCGGGGAGAAGTCTATAGATTGGAAACAAGTATGACTTCCCTTATTGTAAACCCATTCATTAACCCGGACATTGCCCGGGTGAGCATAAGAATACAACATAGCTCTAAAAAAATAATTGAAATGAGGGTAAGCCTTAAATTGACAATTCATTGTTAATTCGTCATCCTTTAGTTGGAACATAGAACAACTCATATTAAAATGGTATTAAATTTGTATCAATTTGTATGCTTAATTTTGTTATGCTGCATTTGCAGGCTGGTTCTACTACATAAAAATGTGCAAAGAAAATGGCTATTTTGAGATTAAAAAAATTGAATTTTGAGCTTTCTGGATATTTTTTAAGCCGAGACTTTACAAAACACCGTCCTATGTGAATGCTTGTAGCAGCGAGGAACCTCTGCGAGTCCAAGTTGGATGAAAAATTCGACCGAAAAGCTGTGGATTTGTATAAGGAACACAACATACAACGGAAAATATACGACTAGAGTACCAGTCCATTTTTTATATAAGCGATATATTAAAGCTAGCATATGGAAACTTCAGACCAGGCCCGTCATCTAGGGGGGCAATTACCCCCCCCCCCAATCGATTCTAGAAATCAATGTATTTGCATAATAGTGGTCGTGGTTGTTGTTGTTTTCCGATGAAATTGCATTATGTTTGCTCCCTTCCCCGCCCCTGGAAAAAACTTAAAATGCCGGCCCGATGCTTCAGACACCGATAAGCGATAATAATAGGACAAAGGAGGGAAATTAGCGCACAAACAAAAAAAAACTAGAATTCTGCACGTCTAAATGAACTTAGATGAAGCTCGAGTTACTCTCTTTGCATCGATGTAGAATCTCCTATGAAATTCGGTGTCCTAGCTTCTGTTAGTCTAACAATAAATTTAAATAATAAAAACACTGCCGTATGCAAGGGAGGGGTTGATAGGGTTCAAGCCCCCCTCCGAAATTTTAAAAGTGAAGTATTCTATAAGTCTCAACGAAAAATTTAATTTTAAGAATTATGCACTTAAATAAGTACCTATATTTATATATTACACGCCTATATTTTTTGAATGTTAAAAAATGTATTAATTATTTAATGAGCGAACATAGAGTTAAGTAGTGCGCACATCAGATTTGATTCCTTCAAACGTACATCGTTTTATACATATGCTCATGTCAATGCATATCTTTCAATGCAATATCTTGTCAATGCAATCTTTTCTAACGGGGGGGGGGGGGGATTATGACGCAAGTTGCGCCATCAAAAAAAATTTTTTTTGGGGGGGGGGATTTTTTTAAACTAATGATTTTTTTATTTAAATTATTTATTAATTTTTTTTACTTAAATTGTTTACTGAGTTTTTTTAACTAAAATTATTAATTGATTTATTTTTTAAACTTAAATTATTTCATTATTTCTTTATTTTTGTATTTACTCCTTTATTTAATGTGTGTGCGTGTGTGCTTGGAATGTCTGGAAAGGGGGAATAAAAGATTCTATTCTGCGCATAATTAGTACTTTTAAAAAATTAATAATATGTAAAAAAATAATAGTTAGAATTTAAAAAATAAATAAATTATTTTTAAAAATAAAATAAAAAGAGGGGTAAAAATAAACATTAAAAAGCACAAGGGGGTTGTGAATATTTTTTGGGGGGAAGGGGGGGTATGCGCCATTGAACTTGGGAGGGATGGGCACCCCTACATTCCAACAAAAATCAATAGCGTACAGAAGCGAAATCAAATTTAATTGATCATACCAGGTGTTCTCAACAAAACTGTACCTCAGAACCAGACTAACGTAAGTCCATTTTCGTCATTTTTCGGTAGAGGGGAAAAACGATTGTCGAATACATCGTCTTTCCCCTCTACTGAAAAATGACGAAAGTGGACTTACGTTAGTCTGGTTCTGAGGTACAGAAATGTGTTTAACAAAACCCGAAACGGAAGCCCGGGTTCGGCCCTGAGTAGGGATGCACCGATTAATCGGCAGTACCGATTAATCGGCCATAATCGGTCATTTTGCCGATTATTAATAATCGGCAAAATCGGGCCGATTAATCGCCGGGAAAAATATATTTTTTTTTTGTAATTTCTTTGAAACTATGATGAATAATTTTCTTAGCAGTAATAATAATCCTCGGTTGACATAAAGTTTTAACCCTTAACTTCGCAATTTTTTAAATTTTGATGAAAAAATTATATCAGCTAGTTCTCAAGTAATAATAAAGAGGAGAAATCTTTTTTTTAAATAAGCAGTTTAAAATGACTTTCAATCATTTTTTTGTTTGCGACAATGTAAAAGTAAAATCAAATTTCTTAAAAACTTTTTCCCATAGAAAATTAAATTTACTTTTAAATGAACGTAAAATGTTTAAATTTCTTACCTGGTAATTTATTTTGTCAATAAACAAGAGGAAGTATAAACTAGGATGGATTCTCTTTATAGCAAAGACACAGTTCTTGAGGCATCAAATGTTTTTATAATTATTGGGATTTCTGGGGAAAATGTGCTGTCAACTAGTGACGAAATTAGCATGTATTTCGCTGTAGTAATCTTTTTTTTTTCCTCAGATAAGTGATTTGTAGGTAATTTAAAAAAAAATTGAGTCTTTTAAATTAAAATAAATCATATGTTGCAGAAATGCAACAGTGGGAAGTTAAGGGTTAATACATTAATGCTTCTATTTTGAATAAAAATACACATACATAATGTAGCAACAGTTTTCATGCGTCGATACTTTTCTCCTTAGCACTTTTTTTTAGATAATTTTTAATTTTCACAAAGAATAAAAGTCTTGAATTGCATTGCTACTAACAATTGACAAATTTAAACCACTAGAACTTCAAAATTGGAGTGTTCACCAAACTCCCCCTCCTTTTTTTTTTTTTTAATTTTAATGTCTAGTTTACATAAATAGTATTGTGTTAATGTAATATTACTGATAATAATATGAAAATTGATTCAGAGAAATTTGAAATTATTTTGGGAAAATTAGAAAAATGGAAGACAAAAATTAGCAACTATTTCAAAAGTTGGAACTGCAACACAAAGAAAAAAGGAAACAGTAACAGTGCAATTGGTAGTATTGAAAGTACTAATTGTAATCATTAATCGGCTTGACCGATTAATCGGCCGATTATCGACTGCCGATTAATCGGTAATCGGTAATCGGCCAATTTGCTTATTGGTGCATCCCCAGCCCTGAGCAAAAAAAATATGGGTTTCCGTTTAAAAATTCTGAATTTTTGCTCTTATTATTAGCGTGTGGTCTCTTATCAAAATCTCGTTTACGCAACTTTGAAGGAAACTTTAGTAAATGCAAGATGACACCTTTTTTTCACTTCCTAGCACGTACAACAGCCGAATAATTAAGAGTGTTTCGTTTTTTTTATCCTCAAGGCAGGACGTACGTACGTGTGGACAGGCCAAATAAAACTACTTGATATTCGTTCGGGGGTGAGTAAAGTAGAATTTTAGGCCGAAATTTTTGTGTCCATTCTTTTTTCGCAAAAACGTTACTTCCTGTACCTCATGGAAGGAAGTGAAGGTATCGGATGAAATATAGGATTCGGGAATTTTTCGAAGTCTCAGATCTTTATGTTGAAAAACGTTTTTGAGAGCGCTTTTCCACTCAAAGGCACGGCAGCGAGAAAAGGAACACGATCGTAGTTGTCCGATATTGGTGCACACAAAATGCATTCATATATGTGATGCGCTTTTCCACCTCCCGACTCAAGGACGATTGTGTCGTCTCCGTGCAAACGATATCGTTTGTTGGCCTATTCTTGTCGGATGGCACCCGTTGTGCTTTTTGAATCGGAACGACGGTACATACTGGAATCCGCCTAACCCCTTATCTCGAACCTGTCACCATGAGCCGCAGGGGGCCGAGGATTAGGAGAGTACAATAGGGACCGATAAGGTGAGCTGGACAGGTGATGACTGTCGCTGGACCCAGGGGAAAAAAATTGTGCGAATGGGGAAACTTCTGTGATAGAGGGAGAAAATCCTTCCAAACATCCCTAACTTCTACAAGGGAGAAAACGTTTTTGCTAAGTTGCTAGGCCTAACGTTAAATTCTACATTGCCCTCAGCACTCAGCAGCTGGGGAAAGGAAAAATTTTTCCCCACCTTAGAACCAAAACTTTATTTCTGTGTACTCTTCTTACTTTATAAAGAAAACGTATCCTATGTATCAGCCCAAAAATAGTTTCGATACATTGATATACTCAGGGCCGCCATTACCAGCGATGGGGCCCGGTACTAATTTTAATGCGGGGCCCCCCCATGCACCCCCTCCCCCAAATTGCATATTTTTATGCCGTCGTTTCAGCACATTTGCAATTGTAAAAAAAAAAAAAAAGAGAAAAAAAATTACGGAAAAACTTTTTTTTAATTACGAAAGTGGGAACCTGATTTTATTTTCACGTTATTTGTATCGCCAGATGATTTTAAGAGGTGCAATTTTCTTTGCGCAATCGTGTTTCATTCATTAGTGTTTGTACTAGCAACTGTTTCACATTGAGAATCGGCAATGGAAAGCGGGATTTTTTTTTTTTTTAACAGCTTTCTTTTTTTTTGATGAAATTATTGACACTAAAACTGGAAAAACATGTTCATAACCTTACGGGCCCCCAAAGCTCCGGGCCCCGGTACTAGAGGTCCAGTATCCCCCCCAAACGGCGACCCTGGATATACTTATAATTCGATTTCTGGTTAAGCATTTGATTTTAGACTTGATATGCAATCTGAAAAATGCTGTAGTCATTTTTACGATTTTAGTTTCAGTCTATATATATAAAAATGGATGTATGTGTGTTTGTTTGTTTGGTTTGTTCCATATACAAATCCACAGTTTTCGTCGGATTTTTATCAAACTTGGCACAGAGGTTCCTCGATGCACTAGAATTCACATAGGCGGGGTTTTGAAATTAAAAAAAAAAATCCAAAAAGCTCAAAATTCAAATTTTTTGTCTCAAAATGGCCATCTTCTTTCAATTTTGAATAGGGTTGGGCATTTTGCCGGAAAAATGGTATTTTTTCTGGGACATTGGGGAAACTTTTAAAAACCGGCAAAAATGAAAAAAAAAAAACTGACAAAACTAGAACAAATTGCTGGATAGCAAAAAATTTACTAAAAAACAGTATAATTTTAACAAGTTACAATTGAGAGTAAAATCAGAAAAATAATTTGAAATTTCATTGGTTTTTGATGAACAATTAAAATATTTTAAAATAATTGTTAAAAAAAAGAAAAAAAAAACTTGAAATAGATTAGGAGAAAATGTTTCAAAACCTGCTTATGCTATTCAGTTTCGGAAAAACAAATGTGTATTCTCTAATTCTTGTGAAGAAATTTAATTGAATTTAATGCGTTTTCTTTCTAATGAACTTTTCATCATTGATTACCTATAGTTTAATAGGAGTTAAAATATGATTCCATCTCATCTCAGAGCAACAATCAGACATATAAGCCTCAGAACAGTAGTAAGATAGCTAGGCCAGTCATATTGTGGGGTCAGGAGGAGAAAATTTCCCCTCATCCTTTGATTTAAAGAAATGAATACGTTTACAAATAAATGGTGGTTGTTTTTCAGCATAATTTGCATTGAATATGACCCTGTGACCCCTCGCCCACCCTGGAAAAATTAAAAATGGTAGGTCTCAATATATTTACTGTCACTGTGAGATGATGATTGCAAATACTAATTACAGTTTACTTTTCTATAAATTAACATTGCCTTTATAGGATAGATCTGGCATGACTTCCCTGTTGAAAATTAACTGAAAGATAAGAATTTGTTCGTAGTTACAACCACTAGTGCAGCGAGCATCTATGGGAGGGAGGGAGAAAGCCTTTATATGTATATAAAATACATATAATAAATATAACATGTATAAAATACGTATTATAGCTTGATGTAATTAAAATAGTTTTTTTAATTGATTGTTGTCTTATTAACGCGGGTGACACCGCGGGAACAGCTATGTCTTAATGAAGGTTTTTGAAGTAACAACATATATCCATCATAATGTAAAGGATTCAAAAAGACTTTCAGTTCATTGGCGTTCAGGGAAAGAATGCACGATGCACGTACATGACTCTAACAAATTCAAAACTTTAACAAGAATATTTAGATATTTATTGCAATTATTAAGATATAATGTAAACGCAGCTAATTTCTTGTTAAACTATTCTGTGATTTAATATTTGATATCAGTTGAATTATTATAAACATAAACATAACTGCAGAACATGATTTAACATTCCAATTAATGCTTCATATTACTTAGTAACAATAAAAAACATTAGAAATGTCTTCTTTTCTTATACAAACAGTAGAAAACAAACAACAAAAAACTTTAATTAGTGACATTGATTAAAAAAACCGTAAATATTTTATTAATAATCTTGTATAATATTCTCATTTTCAGACTTTTACTTGTTTGACTACTACAAAAAGTGGACGAAATTAAGAGAAAATAAATCAAAAATTATAAATTAAAAAATCAAGGTTCTTTCGATTATTATATTTTTAAATTTAAGAGCAAGGTTATGTGCAAATTTCTAATTTCGGGATTATTTTTGGTGTGCACTGTATTTCGCCTAAAACTGATAACGCGAGCTACTTTGATGGGTGGGTCACGCCCTATGGAGAGAGATAACGTCAATCAAAAGAGGGGGACGATTTTCGGATTTCAAGAAGGGTTTCGTAGGGATTATTTTTCGTCCCTACCAGCCCCCTTTTCACATTAAACGTGTTGGTGGTTACTCTTCAGCCATTTTTTTTACTCGCGTTTTATCTAGTTCATCGATTTCAATTTCTTCCTAAAATGAGCTTCAGTTACATACAATCGACCCGAGGAGGGAAACTATTAATTTACCAAGATCACATGTACCGAATTACCGACGATGATGAAACTATAAAAAGTGCAACATTAATGAGCGGTATAAACAATCATTCTCCGACAATGCATCCGAATGCTTATAACATGCAGTTTTTTTTTCCCGAGATTAATCCCATCGGTAGTTTCGATGTAACATTTCAAGCTTTAACTGACACTAAAAATACAAAATATTTATAGTTTTTTAATTAATTTCATTAATTGAAGTTTTGTTGTTCGTTTTGTAGTTAGTACAAGAAAAGAAGACATTTCTAATGTTTTTTATTGTTACTAAGTAATATGAAGCATTATATGCAATATGAAAAGCATGTTCTACAGTAGGGGAGCACAACCTTTTTCAGTAAAGGGCCACACACGTAACAGTAGCATTATTGGTGGGCCGCATGCGATGCAAGCCCATCCTTTGGAAGGGTAATTGCCCCTTCCCCCCAGGCTTTGAGATATTGTCACTTAAAAAAAAAATATTTTATTGTATTATTTGCAGTGAGTCTTGCTTCTTTCTCTTGAACGCCAATGAACTAAAAATCGAACCAGGTATCGATAGATTCATAATTTTTCCGGCTTCATTAGTTTTAATTGACGTAAGGTTTGATGAAGGGATTCTGAAGAAATTGAGAAAAAGCTTCAAATTTTTGCTCAAATCTAAAGCGATTTGTCCTAAATGATTAAATAAGGAATCCATTGTTACAAAACGTGGTTGATATGACGACAATCCATTAAAAAAAACTATTTTAATTACATCACACTATGATATGTATATGATAAATGTATAGTAAAAAATTACACGATGAAACGCAAAAATAAAAGAGCCTTTGGAAAAAAAATTAGTAAGAAGGCAAGTCTTATAAAATATTCTTTTGTTAACTTTTTGTTCAGAGGTATGCCGTGCAACGCCGAGCCAAGCAGTTAGTATTAATTAAAACATTGAATCTTTCCACTAAATGATATTTTGAAAAAAAAATAATAACTATATTAAATTACTCAGCTGTAAAATATTGAATACACATGATTCAAAGTAAAAAGCTATACCGTTTGCAGTGAAAATATTTTGAGCTTCTGATGCTAAGCAGCCTTCCTTATTGCGGCTGCTTAGTTATGAGAGGCAGAAAATTCTGTATGTTTTGGAAAAGGGGTTACATGTATGCAATATTTTTGCAATGTTGTGCTTTAATAATGTTGAACTTCATCATGTATTTTCATGCATGAAAGTACACAATTTCCAACAGTAGTACTTTCATAAATTGTAATACAAAAAGCATTATTATCAAAACACAATGATGCAAAACTCAACAAAAATGCTAACCCAATGATGAAAAAACTATTATATATATATAAAAAAAGACTTCCTAGTTAAAGACATTTTTAAAAGCAAATACTTATGGCTTATGGTATACATGACTACTAATTGTCTATAACACGAAATGAGTTTTATTTAAAAATGCTTTTAAAAAAAAGATCAGAACAGAACTCAAACATTCAGCAGCAAAACTAAATTAAACATTTTCTTCAGCAATACAAAATAATTATGTAATTAGAGCAAAATAAGGTTCAAAAAGTAATCTTGACAGAACTAAAAGCAACATTGCTAAACAGTGCAAAGACAAAATTTTATCTTTATCTAGATATTATATAAAAATCAAACAAAATGACGAATTAACAAAAAGTAGTCATAATAACAAAAGTTATAACCATTATCCAACTAAAAATTCAGTGAAATGCCATAAAATTGAAATTAGCAGTTGGATGGCTAAGACTTTTGTCAACCAGGTTTGATAGATTGGGCTAATTGTTGTTTGTATGAATTCTCAATATGCTTGCATTTTTCTTAATAATGGTTAATCATGGAGGAAAAGATTGGTATAACTTCGAAAGCAACAAAAACCAGAAACTTGATTTGCCATATATCACATCTCAGCAAGTCAATTAGCTTCAACTCATACAAGAGCTTCATCAACAAGAACTCTAAATAATTTAATTTTACGTCTTTTAGATCAGAGAATATCCATTCTCCACTTGGTGACGTTAAGTTCACCAATCAAAAATAGTGGTTAAAAGAAAGGTTCGTATTTATTTTTAAAAATACGTTTATATTCTTGCTCAAAATGATTTTTATTGTGTACTACTCTGAAAATAATAAGAAAAATCGTAACCTGAAAGTCGATGCTAAAAGATTGCTGAAAAATTACAGATAATCCCTAAAATTACGACCTACACGTGCGCAAAACATTCAACATATAAAAGCCAAATGAGCAGTATTTTTAACATTTCATATGGAAACATAAGCCTTGAGCAATGAAATGTTAAAAAATAAGTTATGTGTTTTTCAAAATGGCGTTTCTTTTTTTTAATTTTTTTTTTTTCGTGTCGTGGCGTTATTACAACAATTATTAGGTTTGCTGAACTAGTGCCGGTCCACTATACATTGGCGTGAAAAGCTCCAAGTCCTGAAATCTATTTTCAAATTTTTTTTTTTTTTTACTTTTTAGAGTATTTTTATTTGCAGTGGATAATTTAAGATCTTGTTCGGAAAATCTTCTTTTACTTTTTCTTTCCTATTCTGATGAGAAAAAAAAACTTTTCAAGATTTTTTTTTTTGTCATTTTTTAACGCAAGAAAAAACTAAATGCACTCAGGGGCCGCAGATTGTGCTCCCCTTATTATACAGTTATGTTGATCTTTATAATAAATCAACTAATATCGAATAGTAAATCACAGAATAATTTAACAAGAAATTAGCTGATGTCTACATTATATCTTAATACTGTGATGGATATCTAAATATTCTTGTTAAAGTTTTGAATTTTTAGAGTCATGTACGTGCATTCTTCCTTACGTATCATTCAGTATTAATATTTAAAATAAAATATTCGATATGTTTAATTTTGAAACTGTTTATTTCAAAAAAATAAAATGAAAAAATAATTAAATTACAAATAAGCTTTTTTCTTTAAATGAAATCGAGACTTAATATGTTTCATCAAATAGATGTGCAAAGAAAGGGCACTCTTCTCATATTTTACTTGATAAAAAATAAAAGTTCAGCTTTTCAGTTTACTTCTGTTAATTCTCGGGATGTTTTATGCTCTTAGACTATTGTTAATAATCTTGATCAATAACTATAAAATGGGTTAAATTTTAGCAACATATTGGTAATTTTAACAAAAAATGAAATTATATGCCTATAACTCAAATAAAATATGACTATAAAAAATTCCAGGCCTGGTAAATGCTGAAAATTGATTTTTTTTCTTTTAGTGTCAACACTAGAAATGTTTTAAGAAATTCACATTTCGCTGCCTTAACTTTAGACATACTAAAGTTGTTCATAAAATTATTAACTGAATGTAATTCAACTAAAAAATTTCTCAAATCTATCAAATGTTTAAGCAGAAAATGAATAATAAGTATAAATGTATTGAAACTATCACTGCATAAATGATTACAGCATTTTTCAGATTGTATATCAGTTTTCAAATCTATCAAATGCTTAGCAGAAAATGAATTATATGTGTAAATGTATTGAAACTATTTTTGGGCTGATACATAGAATACGTTTTCTTTATAAAGTAAGAACTGTACACAGTAATAATATTTTGGTGCTAAGGTGGGGACAAAAAATATTTCAACACCACGAGGTGCTAAGAACATGGAGAGCCTATAGACTTCCTGGCTAAGAACAACGTAGAATTTCACGTTAGGCCTAGCCAAAACGTTTTCTCGTTTTTTCCCTGGTAGAAGTTAGCATGAAAAAATCCTTCCGAACATCCCTATCACAGAAGTTTCCCCATACACACGAAATTTTTTCCCTGGGTCCAGTGACAGTCATCACCTGTCCAGCTCACCTTATCGGTCCCCATTGTATTCTCCTACCCCACGGCCCCCTGCGGCTCATGGTGACAGGTAAGAGATAAGGAGTTAGGCGAGTTACAGTATGTACCTTATTTTTATATCCTCCTTTTGTCGGTTGTCTTTATGGTACATACATGTCTCTTTACATTGAAAAAAGCTTTTCTAGTTTTCTCAAAGCTCCTGTCTATTTTTTTTTTTTTTTTTGCAGTTTTGTACTTTTTTATAAGGTTGTGCAACTTAAACAAATGATGTTATTCCATGCTTTTCATATGGGACTCTATTAACGATCGGCTAACACCGTTCACGTCAAGTGAATGGTTTTTAGCTCCGAATTCAAGTGAAACACCTTTGCAATCGCTTCGAATCGCAATAGACCAAAATTGCAACCGCTACTGGAAATCGAATTACGATAGAATCGTATCTCGCAGCGATTGTAACGTTTCACTTGAATCCAAATTTGGGAATTTGCGATTGTATTGGTGAGTTTCCAGTAGTGTGTACTTTTTACTTTCCGATTAATCCTATACATGTGCTCTTGATAAATTAAAATTTTGCCTCCCCGAGTCGATTCGATGTATCGGATACTCATTTTGAGATGTTATCGACCTTACAGAAAGCAGGAGTAAAAAAAATGGCCGACTTATAACTAAACAACCACCAACACGTTTCTAGTGGAAAGGGGGGTTGGTAGGGACAAAAAAAATCCCTGCAAAACCCTTCTTGAAATCCGGAAATCATCCCCCTCCTTTGATCGACGTTATCTCTCTCCATAGGGCGTGACCCACTCGTCAAAGTAGCTCGCGTTATCAGTTTTAGGCGAACTACAGTGCACACCGGAACGGTATCCATTCATCCGTTGGCTTTTTTTTTTTTAAAGGAGAGCGATGGCATTCGAAACGATGTCTGTTCAATGGAAAAAAAGCAAAGCAATAGACGACTCGATACAGGCGTTCCCATCCCCCCCCCCCAAGCTCAAAGGCACAAATCTTCCCCCACCCCAAAAAAATCACAACCCTCTTGTTATTTTTATTTTTACCCCTCTTTTTTGTTTTATTTATTTTTTTAAGTATTTTTTTTTTTTTTTGAATTATGACTACTATTTTTTATATATTATTAATTTTTTAAAAGTTCGAATAATGCGCAGAATAGAATAGCTTTTTTCCCTTCAAGACACACACACATGTACACAAAAAATGAATAAATAAATAATAATAACGAAATGAAAGAAATAATTTAAATAAAAAAAAAATAATTAATGAATAATTTCAATTAAAAAATCCGTAAATAAATTAAATTTAAATAAATAAATTAGTTTAAAAAGATCCCCCCCCCCAAATTTTGATGGCTCAACTTGAGCCGCTACCCCCCCCCCCCCCCGTGGGCACCCCTTGTACTTATCGTTGCACTATTTCTGTCGTGTAGTAGAGTGGAAAAGCGCCCCAAGAGTGCTTTTAAATGTAAAAATCTGGAATTTCGAACATTTTTTTTTCGTTTGTCTTTTACATAAACGGGAAAGTAAGCGAAAAAGGATTGGTAGGTGTTCGAACCAATCACACAAATGCAATAGAAATCATTTACGCAAGGCTGAGGTCGGAGTTCGTTCAACAAGTAATCCTCTTCGCTGCTAAAAAAACATGAAGTTCTGTCAAGAAGTAAATGAGCCTACTTTCCCGTTGGACATCGGCATTCTAGCATCTGATCAATCAATCTACTTATATTAAAAACTGAGTATCTTTCTAACTATCTTTCTTTCTAACTATCTTTCTATGTCACGCTTCTTTCTCCTGAACGCCAATGACCTGAAAGTCGAACCAGGTACCGATAGATAGGTCATTTTTCAGGCTTCATTAGTTTCAATTGATATAATTATACGATTTTAATTAGCGAAGATATCAATTAATAAGTAGTCAAGTTTAAAGCGATTAAGTATAATAAATGATTAAATATGAAATCCATTCTTGCAAACCGTCGTTGCTATGAAACAGTGATAACAATGATAATGAGAATTTTGAATGAAGGCTTAACTAAATCAAACACGAAACTCATAAGCGGGCCACTTACGTAGAATTTTTATCGCTAGCTACTGGTAATATTTTGAAACATTCATTTGTTGAAAAGCCATCTTCTTATAATAAAAACTGAGTATCTATGTCTGCTTTTTAGCCTACTTTCCCGTTAAAAATAAAAGAAAGACGAAAAAAGTATTAAAATTGGCTTAATGCATCTAAAAAATATCGCCAAGTCCAAAAAATATCGCCAAGTTAAAAAAAATATCGCCAAGTCCAAAAAATATCGCCAAGTTAAAAAAAATATCGCCAAGTCCAAAAAATATCGCCAAGTTAAAAAAATAAAAAGGTAAAATGAATATCGAAAAATTAAAAATTTGAAAGTAGGGTATTGAGATGGGGAATTTGTGTGTCGGTCGGTCTGTCGGTCTGTCGGTCGGTCTGTCTGTCCCCCCCTAATAACTTTTGAATGAATATTCCGATTTGGACAAACTTTTTTTTGTTGGAAAGATCTCGGCGAGTACAGCTCATTCCCATATTTTATTTTTTGATTTGAACAATTTTTGGTTCAACTTTGAGCCGTTCAAACAACCGGTCCCGCGATACTAACTTTTGAATGAACAGTCCAATTTGAACAAACTTTTTTTTGTTCGAAAGATCTTTTCAAGGATACTTCATTCCTGTATCTACATTTTCGATTTGAACAATTTTTCGTTCAACATTGAACCGTTCAAGCAACCTTTCCCCCCTAATAACTTTTGAATGAACATTCCGATTTGAACAAACTTTTTTTTGTTGGATAGATCTCGGCGATTACAACTCATTCCCATATTTGGTTTTTCGATTTGAACAATTTTGGTTCAACATTGAACCGTTCAAGCAACTTTTCCCCCCCTAATAACTTTTGAATGAACATTCCGATTTGAACAAACTTTTTTTTGTTGGAAAGATTTCGGCGAGTACAACTCATTCCCATATTTGATTTTTCGATTTGAACAATTTTTGGTTCAACTTTGAACCGTTCAAACAACCTGTCCCGCGATACTAACTTTTGAATGAACAGTCCGATTTGAACAAACTTTTTTTTGTTCGAAAGATCTTTTCAAGGATACTTCATTCCTGTATCTACATTTTCGATTTGAACAATTTTTCGTTCAACATTGAACCGTTCAAGCAACCTTTCCCCCCTAATAACTTTTGAATGAACATTCTGATTTGAACAAACTTTTTTTTGTTGGATAGATCTCGGCGATTACAACTCATTCCCATATTTGGTTTTTCGATTTGAACAATTTTGGTTCAACATTGAACCGTTCAAGCAACCTTTCCCCCCCTAATAACTTTTGAATGAACATTCCGATTTGAACAAACTTTTTTTTGTTGGAAAGATTTCGGCGAGTACAACTCATTCCCATATTTGATTTTTCGATTTGAACAATTTTTGGTTCAACTTTGAGCCGTTCAAACAACCGGTCCCGCGATACTAACTTTTGAATGAACAGTCCGATTTGAACAAACTTTTTTTTGTTCGAAAGATCTTTTCAAGGATACTTCATTCCTGTATCTACATTTTCGATTTGAACAATTTTTCGTTCAACATTGAACCGTTCAAGCAACCTTTCCCCCCTAATAACTTTTGAATGAACATTCCGATTTGAACAAACTTTTTTTTGTTGGATAGATCTCGGCGATTACAACTCATTCCCATATTTGATTTTTCGATTTGAACAATTTTTGGTTCAACTTTGAACCGTTCAAACAACCTGTCCCGCGATGCTAACTTTTGAGTGAACAGTCCGATTTCAACAAACTTTTTTTTGTTCGAAAGATCTTATCAAGGATACTTCATTCCCGTATTTACATTTCCGATTTGAACAATTTTTCGTTCAACATTGAACCGCTCAAGCAGGCTGTCACCCCTAATAATTTTTGAGTGAACAGTCCGATTTAAATAAACTTTTTTTTTGTTCGAACGATCTCAGCAAGGATACTTCATTACAGTATTTAAATTTTCAATTTGAACATTTTTTCGTTCAACATTGAACCGTTCAAGCAACCTTTCCCCACCTAATAACTTCTGAGTGAACCATCCGAATGGAATAAACTTTTTTTTGTTTGAAAGATCTCGGAGAGGTTCATTCCCTTATTTCGCTTTTTGGTTTGAACCATTTTTCGTTCAATATTGAACCGTTCAGAAAAAAATTTAGCATTAGCGCCTACGGGGAATTTAAGTTGAATGTTGATCCTGGAACTTAAAGTCGGATTTCCTTCAAACTAACTTTGTAAAAAAATGGTTTTGATAAATAATGTTTGTAAAGTACTTTTCTGAATAATCTTCTGTGAGGACTCTGATTCCGACTCCGACTCCACAAACATGGCGGAAATGCAGGCTCAGAAACAAATGCCTGACTGTGCAGACGATTTTTTGTTTATTTATTCATTTGTGTTATTTTATTTATTACTATTATTTTTTTTTTGGCAGACGATTTTTTTTGTAACAAAAGTGTTTCATTCACGAGGGCATTTTATTCTTTATTTATATTTAACAACTGGCAACGGTTTAAAAGTGAAAATCGAGACATTTTGCCGACGGACGAGTTTTTTTTCCTTTCTTTGATAAAATGTGTTTTGATGTACTTTGTACTTTTAATTTTTTTTTTTTTTTGAAAACGATTGAGGAATTTTTCTACGGAAGAACTGTAACAGTTACATTCTTTAAAAGGTGCGACAAAACTTCATTTATTCATTTATTTATTTTTTACGTGTCTATTTCATCTGATGAGAGGGGTATATTTTGCTTTTAGAAATCAGCTTTAAGTGCTAAAAAGGTATGTTTGACATAATGTTTAGTCTCAGATGATCAAGAGAATAATGATCAGATGCTAGAATGCCGATGTCGATGTACGGGAAAGTAGGCTCGTTTAGTTCTTGACAGAACTTCTTGTTACCTTTGAGTGAGCTGAACTTACTGAAACTTTCTTCACCATCTTGAAAGCGCGAAGCATCTCAATAATTCGAATGATTTTTTTATATAGGAAAAAAGTAAAGGCGTGAAGCGCCTGGTAGCGAGCCGCCTTGGCGGGGAGTAGTTTCTTGAAATTTTCCTCACTACTTTCAGGGCACGAAGTGTCCGTGCAACGCCGTGCCACGTGCGTGGTATGTCTTGAAATCGAATTAACATTAAAATTATCAAATAATATAACTTCAGAATGAGGTAAAAGTTAGAGAGGGAGGACGTTATGCATCAACATGCCGCAGGAAGCTAATCTAGCTGCCCTGGCAGCTAGTCTACTTATATTAAAAACTGCGTATCTTTCTTTCTATCTTTCTTTCTATGTCACCCTTCTTTCTCCTGAACGCCAATGAACTGAAAGTCGAACCAGGTACCGATAGATAGGTAATTTTTCAGGCTTCATTAGTTTCAATTTATATAATTATACGATTTTAATTAGCGAAGATATCAATTAATAAGTAGTCAAGTTTAAAGCGATTAAGCCTAATAAATGATTAAATATGAAATCCATTCTTGCAAAGCGTCGTTGCTATGAAACAGTGATAACAATGATAATGAGAATTTTGAATGAAGGCTTAACTAAATCAAACACGAAACTCATAAGCGTACCACTTACGTAGAATTTTTATCGCTAGCTACTTGTAATATTTTGAAACCTTCATTTGTTGAAAAGCCATCTACTTATATTAAAAACTAAGTGTCTATGTCTGCTTTTTTTCTTTGAGCGAGCTGAACTTGCTGTAACTTTTCTCACCATCTTGAAAGCGCGTAGCATCTCAATAATTCGAATGATTTTTTTATGTAGGAAAAAAGTAAAGGCGTGAAGCGCCTGTTAGCGAGCCGCCTTGGCGGGGAGTAGTTTCTTGAAATTTTCCTCACTACTTTCAGGGCACGAAGTGCCCGTGCAACGCCGGGCCACGTACGTGGTCTATCTTGAAATCGAATGAACATTAAATTCTATCAAATAATATAACTTCAGAATGAGGTAAAAGTTAGAGAAGGGGGACGTTATGCATCAACATGCCGCAGGAAGCTAATCTATCTGAGACTGCAAATTATGTCAAAGCTACCTTTTTAGCACTTAAAGCTGATTTCTGAAAAACAAATAGGCCTATCTCATCTAATGAACTAGGCAAAAAACAATAAATGAAGTTGAAGCATCTTTAAAACAATGCAGCTATTACAGTTCTTCCGTAGAAAAATGTTTTGAAAAAAAGAATTAAAAATCTGGTGTGGACCCCACACTACTCCCTTTCACGTTTGAGTTTCGTAATAGATGCCTTGAGTGTTAAAATAGTGCCTTAGAGGGCGCAAGATATCAATTCAAACATTTACACCCCTAATTTTTCACGAATCAATCTACAAAAATGTTTTTAAATGCTAAATATCGGCGATTTTAACATCCTTCAGTGGATTATTTGCGAAATATCGTCAATAGCGCAAAATTAAACCCAAATTAAAAAAAAAAAAATTTGTCGCCAACTTGGCGTCAAGCACAGCGGCCAAAAGCTTGGCGATATATCGCCAAGTGGTCGCGCCAATTCATATCACTTCATTCTGCATTAAAATTTACACTGATTTACCCTAAAAAAGGGGTAAAACACCCCCTTGGGAACATTCGAAAGCAACCACAAAAGAGGAGGTGCACAACTAGACCCTCTTCAGAGCCTACATACCAAAATTGAAGTTTCTACGGCAGATAGTTTTTGAGTTATGCGACATACATACATACGTACATACAGACGTCACGAGAAAACACGTCGTAATTAACTCGGGGGTGGTTGAAAAGGACTTTTCAGCTGGTTATATGTTGGTAGGTACATATGCACGTGCTGACAAATCGAAAAAACTAACCAACATTCATTCCTGGGTGAGCAAAATCAAAATTTAGACCCAAATTTGAGTGAATATTTTTTCGCGATCACAATACTGTCGACCCCGTTTAACCGAATACTGTCGGTTCCAAGAAATTTTATTCAATTAAGCGGGGTATTTGATTAAGCGGGGAACATTTTTTTACCTTTCCATTTCGACAATTTTAGTCTCAAAACGTAGTAATAACAAAGAAATGGCTATATAAAGGAAATCATTAATGTTATTGGTAAAAAGATTTTGAAATAAGAAAAGTTAACAACAAAATAGTATAATAATTGAGTATAAATATTTTACGGTAATATGAAAATCATAAAAAAGTAACTTACAACTTGTGCTACAAAAGTTGTCTTTCGCCTTTCACTTTTATTTTCTGAAACAGTCCACAATTGTGGTTTGTTTGCTCCAAGGTCTTGTGGGAACACTTTTATTTTATTCTACATTTTTCTTTGCAAAAATTTTTGCAAAGGAAGAGGAAGATAAAAATATTATTCGATTATCCGGGGAAACTATTCGATTAAGCGGGGACATTTAACATTGTGTCCATATGGAAATGTTCGGTTCCGAACGGTTTTATTCGAAAAAGCGGAGTATTCGTTTATCCGTTACCCGATTAAGCGGGAACGACTGTACTTCCTTTACTACGTAAAAGGAAGTAAAAATGGGAAGTAAGATCAAAACACATGTCAAGGGCGGATCCAGAACTGTTTCCAAGGGAGGGGCGATTGATTTAATGACCTACTTCTTACTATGTATGCTGGTTTGCAAATATTGATCTCATGGGTTTCAGACTTCAATTTCGAAAGATTTCTGGACGAGAGCCCAAACTTCCTTCCTTCAACATCATTACAACTTGTCTGAAGTTAAGTTTCTTGAACTTCAGTGTTAAAAATTTACTGATGGAACGGACTCAAGGGAGGGGCGATCGCCCCGTCCTTTGTATCCGCCCCTGACACATGTTATTCATCCAAAAAAATCTCGATCCTGAATAAAATATCTCGAATTTTATTTTTAATCCGTTGCCAATAATTAAAAATAAATAATTGATTAAATAAGTAATTAAATGCTCTCTTAAATGAGTAATTTTTGTTAGAAAAAAAATCGTCTGCCAAATAATAATAATAATAATAATAATAATAATAATAATCTAATTTCTTATATCTTTAAACGAGTAATTCTTGTATATATTTCGGATCTCGAAAACGGCTCTAACGATTTTGATAAAATTTTGTGTTTATATAAATTTTTGGCTTGTGAGTTCATCTACATCGGCGTTTTTTCCGTAAAAACTCAAGTTTTCACAAAAAAACCGTTTTTTTTTTGTGCCTTCATTAAAAATTAGAGGAGTTTTGTTCCACCATTTTCATTGTGATTACTATTATTGTTACTGTTTCATAGCAACCACGTTTTATTATAACAATGGGCTTCATATTTAGGCAGGGATTCAAGTGAAACAGGCAATCGCAAACTGCAATCGCTACTGGAAATTAATTGCATTAGAACGTTTCTTGATAAAAACATCGTGACGTCAGCGTGACGTTTGCCTATGAAAAACGAGCTAGATAAAACGTCACAGCCTACTTGGCGAATAAGAGGAGATCGCTGATTGCTTGTGAGCTCTTATTGGCTCCGCTCGTAGTGACGTCAGTGCCAAGTTAAGTTGATGATAATGTAATTCACTTCCAGTAGCGATTGCAATTCGAAGCGATTGCAATGGTGTTTCACTTGAATTCCTGCTAATCACATTAGCCGTTATCGAAACTCAAAATCAGTTTCGATGGTAACGCATCAGCGTAGTATTTGGCAAATGAAGTTTGGCAACACGTTAGAATTGTTATCGTTTTTAAAAAGATCGAGCAAAATAAAATTATTGTCGTGTGATTTTACAGTGCGCATCGTTTAAATAAGGTTGTGTTTTTAAACTAAATTACGGCTGTTTTTAATGCGTAATTGCAACCAGCGGCTTTAAAATGTGGAACTACTTTGATATACCCCCCCCCCTCCCCCAAATCGGAAATTTGGCAACTTTTTTTTTTCTCGCCAAGAAAAATACCTGTTTTTGGAGCAACAAACTTGCGTTGTTGCCACAAAACTTTTTTAAAAACTCAAAAAATGGTACAAATTACAAGAAAGTACCAAATTTGGCAACAGTAAAACCCTATAAGCTGAAAAAACCTAAATTGGCAACACCAAAATAAGAAACAACAACTTTAAAAAGTCGTAGGGAGTGCCAGATTTGACGTTTAAATTTTTTTTTTGGGGGGGGGGGGGTATAGTACATCAAAGATACACCAAGATGCTTTTCAAGTTCTAGAAAAAAGCACGATTTTACAAACCTCATTTTTTTTAACCGAGCGAGTATCAGTCGCCAGGTACTATCTTTAAACGAGCAATTCTTGTATATATATATATATATATATATATATATATATATATATATATATATATATATATATATCGGATCTCGAAAACGGCTCTAACGATTTTGATAAAATTTTGCATTTAAAGTTTTGGTTTCTGAGTTCAGCTACATCGGCGTTTTTTCTGAAAAAACGCGAGTTTTCACAAAAAAACCGTTTTTTTGTGCCTTCATTAAGTAAGTTCGAGACATTTTCTTTCGCAATTTTCTTTATGATTACTATCATTGTTACTGTTTCATAGGAACCACATTTTATGAAACGTGGTTATAACAATGGATTTCATATTTAATCACATCAGCGCAAGTTTAAATTTTATGGTATTTGGCAAAGTTAAATTTTTTTTTTTTTTTTTTTGAAATGTTAAAGCAAGGTTTCCTTAGATACAGGCTTTTTCATTTACACTGCTCGACATTGAAAATGCAACACCAAGAAGGAGTGGTCAGAAATTCATGCAAATTTTACCGTAGACGCACGTCACTGAGTTATGCAAATGATATGAAATGCGCAGCTCTCCGACGCACGTGAAGTAAGATATAAGAGAATGAAGTTGAAAAGTGGGCTATGTTCATATTGGTTTTTCTGCCAGACTAATTATCGGAGAAATTTGATTTTTGTCTCGAAGGATACGTGTGATAGGAGGAAATGCCACGCCGTCCTCAACGAAGACACTTCCAGCATATAGACGACTTTACAAGGGGTATGGTGATCGGACTGAGAAGGGGAGGTTGGTCCATACGTCAAATTGCAGCTGATACCCACATGGATGCAAGCACTGTGCATCGGCTGTGTCGGAGATGGTTGGAATGAGGAAATGTAGCCACATTGAGGGGTGCAGGTGTTGCCAGAGTGACGTCAGACCGCTTGGATCGACGGATTCACCGACAAGCTGTGGCGGACCCGCAAGTCACTTGTACGTCGATTCTGCAGCACGTGCAAGGTACCCTGGATGTTCCTGTGTCAACCAGAACCATTTCCCGTCGACTGGTTGCACGTGGCCTGCAATCACGGCGCCCGCTAAGAAGACTGCCATTGACCTCACAGCACAGACTCCAACGTTTGGAATGGTGCCGGACCAGAGCGACGTGGATGGCAGAATGGCAAACCGTAGTGTTCTCAGATGAATCCCGCTTCTGTTTGTCCAGCGATAGTCATCGCATACGTGTGTGGCGTCGACGTGGAGAAAGATCGAATCCGGAAGTAACTGTGGAACTCCCCACAGCGCGACAACGTGGCATAATGGTTTGGGGCGCTATTGCATACAATTACGTATCACCTTTAGTTCGTATTCGGGGCACTATGACGGCCCAACGATATGTAGATAATGTACTGCGGCCGGTGGCAATCCCCTACCTTCAGGGTCTGCCAAATGCAATTTTTCAACAGGATAACGCCCGGCCTCACAGTGCTCGAAGCAGCCAACATGCTCTACGAGGTGTACAGATGCTTTCCTGGCCACCATACTCTCCTGACTTGTCACCAATCGAACATGTGTGGGACGTGATTGGACGCCGTTTGCAGAACCTGCCACTGCCTCGTTCAGAGGACGAACTGTGGCAAATGGTTGAAAGGGAATGGAGTGCCATCCCTCAGGACACCATCCGCAGGCTTATTGACTCCATGCCTAGACGTGTTTCTTCGTGCATCGCTGTCCGCGGTGGTCCTACTTCTTACTGAGCCGACGCCGTCCTCGCTCTAAATTTTGCTTATTTATTTTGAAATAAATATCACGTATTGTTCCATGCTGTCTCTGTCTTCTTACCAAATTTCATCAATTTCTGACCACTCCTTCTTGGTGTTGCATTTTCAATGTCGAACAGTGTATTCAAAAGCCATGGGATAAAAGCAGTGGTGATTGTCCAGCGATATCTATTGAATTTTATGGTAACTTACATTATATAAAAATCAGATTACTTTACTTTTCAGGTACGATTTCAAAATTGAGTATAAAAGTGTTATAGTTAGTTTTAAAACACTTTTTTTTTTGCTCCTCAAGAGTGTTAAATAAGATATTTCAGGTAAAAAATCACTAAATATGAAACTCAATTTTCTTAAAATATTACGTTTCGAAATAAAATTACATCTATATAATAACATCTTCAAACGAGTAATTCTTGTATATATATATTTTGGATCTCGAAAACGGCTCTAATGATTTTGATGAAATTTTGTATTTAGGTAAAGTTTTGGTTTTTGAGTTCATCTACATCGGCGTTTTTTCTGTAAAAACGAGAGTTTTCACAAAAAACCCCGTTTTTCGTACCTTTATCAAAAGTTTGACGAGCTTTCTTTCGCCATTTTCTTTAGGATTACTCTTATTGTTACTGTTTTATAGCAAGCACGTTTTATTATAACAATGGATTTCATTTAATCACATCAGCCTAAATTTAAATATTTGTGGTATTTGGCAAACGAGTTTTGGCAACACGTTAGAATTTTTATTGTTTTTGACAATTTAAAAGAGATCGATCAAAATAAAGTTAGAATCGGGTGTGGGCCGCGGTAGTCCGATCGGTAAGGCGTCGGACTTGTAACCGCAGGGTCCCGAGCCGATCATATAGAGGAAGCCCAGCCGATTAAAGATCCACCGTCTTCATTAATGGTGGCTGGGGGACGTTAAAAATGTTCGTGGTCATAAAATCCTCCAAGTGAAACGATACCTCTGGAGGATGCGGGGCCAAGGGTTTGCTCAGCCCTCGGGCCTGGTTCAAAAATGAACAGAGCGCTGTTCAGGGCCCCATCCGATTAAACCACGAGTTGTGGTATGTACTTGGAGTGTGAAGTGAAGTGAAAGTCAAAACCAACTGGAACCAAATGCGTACTGGAGAACAGGGACTCTACATCCATTCTCATCAACACCTCCCGCGCATTCGGCGCCAAATGAAATGAAATTGGGTGTGATTTTACGGTGAGCATGGATGAAATAAGGTTGTGTTTTTTTTTTTTTAAATTACGGCTGTTTTAGATGCGTAATTGCAACTAAAGGCTTAAAAATGCTTTTCAAGTTTATCTAAATAAGTACTTCGCAAAATTTTAGAAAAAAACACCAGTTTACACACCTCTTTTTTTTTTTTTTTTAACCGAGCTGGCTTGGTCCCCAAGCAAATAAATAAATTAACAAAAAAAAAGCGTCTGCACTCTGCATAGTTATTTCTTTTAAGAGTAGAAGTTAGTCCTTTTTTTCCAGCCTGCATTTCTGCTATGTTTGCTGAGTCAGAGTTAGAGTCGAGGATTTAGAGTTAGGGTTGGTTCATTTCATGCAATATGAGCAAACTCATTTGATTTTTTTAAATACCAGCTTCAGTTTTTGCAATTCAATGACGCCTCGTCATTAAACACAACCCCGCACCTTCACTACGCATTTTACACACGATTAGCATTGCTCACACGATGCGCAATGAGAGCTCGATTCGAAGAAGATCATTCGAATGCTCTTTCTCTACAGCTCTAATATAACCGCCGGCAAATCTTTGTCAACGCAAACGTTTAATCACAGCGAATGATAAAACGCATACAGCGCTCACGCGATCAAATAATAGGCAAGGTCAGAACACGGAAACCAAGAAACTGATCACCGCGAAATGATCGCCATTGCGCCAAATTATTCAGCGACTTTTTCTGTCTTATTCCCTTTCGTACCTTCCTCATAATTAGGAATCGGTTGAATGCGGTTTCCATTGCAAATTTCAGCTGAAGTCCTTGGCCGTATAGAAATTCCTCTTCAAGTTCGATTGAAATTAATAGAATAATAAGCCGTTTCATTTATTTCTTTTAAGGTGTCACTTTTAGAAGTACCGTTAGCCGTAAGCAGGGGTGCCCCCCCCCCAAGATCAATGGTACAAATCCCCCCTCCAAATTTTTCACAACCCTCTTGTGCTTTTTATTTTTCTTTTTCCCCTCTTTTTTATATTATTTATTTTTCAAACATTACTTATTTTTTTAAATATTATTCATTTATTTTTTTAAATATTATTTATTTATTTTTTTGATATTTATTTATTTTTTTGATATTTATTTATTTTTTTTAATTATACTATTATTTTTTATATATTATAAATTTTTTTAAAGTTCAAATTATGTAAAGAATAGAATCGCTTTTTCTGCCTTCCAGACATTACAAACACACACACACACGCACACAAAAAATAAATAAGTACATAAATAAATAATAAAGAAGAAACAGAAATAGTTTAAATTAAAAAAAATAATTGATAAATAATTTAAATAAATAATCAAATTAGTTTTAAAAAATCCCCCCCCATTTTGATGACACAACTGGCACCATAATCCCCCCCCTCTGGACACCCCTGGCCGTTAGGGGTTATTCTTTAGCTTTAAGTGTCGTTAGGGGTACATTAATTCCTCTTAGAATTCGAGTAAAGTTAAAATAACAATAACGAGCACTTTTATTTCTTTTAAGGTGTAGTTTTAGAACTGTCTTTTGGGGTACATTAATTCTGTGGCTTTAGGTGTTGTTAGGGGTACATTAATTACTCTTCAAGTTTGAGTAAAATTAAAATAATAATAAGCAGCTTTATTTATTTCTTTTGGTGTCATTTAGAATGTTTCGGAGTACATTAATTCTTCAGCTTTAGGTGTCGTAAGGGGTACATTACTTCATCTTCAAGTTCGAGTAAAATTAAAACAATACTAATCAATTTCATTTATTTCTTTTAAGGTGTCACTTTTAGAAGTACCGTTAACCGTTAGGGGGTGTTCTTTAACTTAGGGTGTCGTTAAGGGTACATTAATTCTTTAGCGTTAGCTGTCACTAGGGATACATTAATTCCTCTTCAAATTCAAGTTAAATTAAAATAATAACAAGCACCTTAATTTCTTTTGGTGTCGTTTCAAAAGTGTCGCTAGGAGTACTTTAATTCTTTAGCTTTGGGTGTTGTTAAGAGTACATTAAGAGCGCTTTTTCACTTAACGACACGACAGCGATAAATCGTACACGATTGTCGCTATCCGATATCGGCACACGCAAAATGCCTTAACATACGCAATGCGCTTTCCCACCTCCCGATTCATGGACGATTGTGTCGTCTCCGGGCGAACGATATGTCGTTGATCGGACCATTCTTGTCAGTTTGGAGTCGTCCTGCGTTTAAAAAAGGGATGACTCTCATTCATTTGCTTACTTTCTTTGAAGGAGCAACGTATAACAATGGCATTCAAATTCCACGTTTCTGCAATATAATAAAATAAGCTAAACTTTGCAGACGATAAATAAAAAATGTAGCAATAGAACAATTCTAATTGTTTTATTTACTACTAGCTGACCCGGCAAACTCTGTTCCGCCTTAAAAGCAATAAATAAACAACTTTTTGAATTTATTAAGTTTTTTTTAATTAGAAAATACAAAAAAAATTAAGTACCTACATTAATCATTCATTAATGTTTCTGTATTCACAACCTATTTTACTGCGCTTCAGAAGCTGTCAGAACATGTGCTTTATGTCGCTCGGCGTCAGAGGCTCAAAACAGGCTTAGTTAAAAAGATATTTTTTTCGGACTGCTTATCAACTGACTGCTCCATCCATAAATCCATCCAAACAAACTTTTGTATATATAATAGTAGTAAGAAGAACAACCTCTTTAACTGCAGTCCAGGAGCTATCCCACCAAGCGCTTTCCACCTCTCAGCCTCAGAGGCGTAAAAACTCTTAAGTGACAATCGTTTCTGACAGCTTATCACATATAAATTTCAAGGGAAGTAACGCGTTTGTTTATAATTTACTTCACAAAAAAGTCAAATAACACTCAACGCACCGCTAACTTACAACCTGTTTACTGCGCTCCGGAAGCTGCCAGAACGTGTGCTTTATGTCGCTCAGCCATGGAGGTGTCAAAAAAGGCTTAGTAAAAAGGCTTAGTCAATAAGACATTTTTTCTATTTATGTAACTGACACACATAAATTATAGCCTATGTCCGTCTCCTGGCTCTAAGCTACCTACCCACCAATTTTTAGCCATATCGGTACAGCCGTTCTTGAGTTATAAATAGTGTAACTAACACGACTTTCTTATATATATATAGATTTTGTTACATTATTGTTGCTCAGACGATTTTTATTGCTACAGAAAAGCTCAGACTTTCTTTCCGATAGAACGCGTTTCGTTCAGCTCTATCTCTACTAATGTAGTAAACTTTTCTCTTTTACCTTTTGTACCTTCCTCGTAATTAAAAAACAGTTAAATTCTATTTTCATTGCAGATTTCAGCTGAACTATGCTGACGTTCTCGGTGTACATTAATTCCTTTTAAGTTGAAGATTAAAATTAAAATAATAAGCAGCTGTACTTATTTATTTTTGGGTCGTTCCAGAAGCATCGTTCGAAGTACATTAATTGTTTAGCTTTCAGTGTCTTAAGTGTCTTTGAGGGTACATTAATTCAACAGTTTTAGGTGTCGTAATTTGTACATTAATTACTCTTCGAATTCGAGTAAAATTAAAGAAAAAAAAACAGCTTTATATCTTTTAAGATATTTTAGAAGTGTCGTTAATTCTTCAACTTTTGGTGGTAACTATATGTGTCGTTAAGGGCAGGAAAACATTAGTTCTTCTTCAAATTCGAGTGTAAAAAAGTAATAATAACATAAAATAATATATTATAATACAACATTACAATACTATAGTATACTATACTATATCATACTATAGCGTACTATACTATATCATACTATATCGTACTATACTATATCGTACTATACTATATCATACTATATTATACCATACTATATTATACCATACTCATACCATACCATATTATACTCTTCATTATATTATATTATAATAATATTTAAATATTATTACATTATTATAATTATTATAATAATTTTTATCTGTAGCTTTTGCTATTTTTTTAAGGTGTCATTTTCGAATTTCAAACGAATAATAAATGTTTTAAACGCAAGTCAGCATTTTTAAAAAGGATTATTTACTTTCTCTGTCAATGATGGAATGAATAAAGGCACAGAATTTTTCATTTGTTCTTGACTCCAGTCACTGTGTCGAGAAAAGTCGTTATATTTGGAATAGTATATAACTCACACATAAATTAGCTCAAAAAACACACACAAAAATTCTGGAAATATATTCAGACTAGATTTGTAAGAAAAACACAACTCTCGAAAATAAGAAGGCAATAAAAAGTAAATTATTTCTAACTGTTGCCACTACTATGAAGAAAAATTATGTACATTAAATTTATAATTAAAACACAGGGCGGAAAAATTTTAGATAGGGTATTTTGACGCATGTTGCGGTAATTCGAATCGCAAAAAAATAATTTTCATATTCTATAAATGGATGTATGTTTGTGTGTTTGATCCAAATACAAATCCACCGTTTTCGTTGGATTTCCATCAAACTTGGTACAGAGATTCCTTGATGAACTAGAATTCACATAGGCGGGGTTTTAAAATTTTAAAAAATCCAGAAAGCTCAAAATTCGAGTTTTTTGTCCATTTTCTTACAATTTTGAATCTATAGAGTAATAGAGAAAAGCCTTCAAGCATGCAAATGGATAAAATTTAACACAATTAAATAGGATTCTTTTCCGACAAAGATGACGATTAACAATGAATCATCAAATTAAGGCCCACCTATTTCATTTCAGCATGAAATAAGTTCAAAACAATTATAATTCATGTCCGAATTACCTTGGAACATTGATCCAAATACTGTATGATGCAGAAAAATTAGAGATTACCAGGCAAAGCCAGGTAATAAGCTAAAATTTTAATTTATTTTCGTTCTGATTGTTCTAAGCTACCGAGTTAAGTCATAATGCCCGAGATTTACGTCAACTTTTTTATTGTAGCTAAAAACAATTCAAGGAAACATTCAAGGACATTCAAGGAAATCTGCTTATAATTTAGAGCAGGGAGGAGGGGGCGACAGATTGCCTAAGGCAGGCGTGAAAGTCGGCACTGAATATTAGGCACCATCAGGGGTGCTCATCCCCCCTCCAAGATCAATGGCGCAAATTCCCCAGAATTTTTCACAATCCTCTTGGGTTTTTACTTTTATTTTTACCCCTCTTTTTTACTTTGTTTATTTTTTTAATATTTACTTATTTACTAGCGGTACCCGCACGGCTTTGCCCGTGGTATAAAATCAAAAGTTCATTTGTAAGAAATTGATACAACGAAAAAATACTCTATTTTAGTTGTAATTCAACTATAATTCCTTCAAAGTATGATATAAAAATTTGGTATGGATCCCAGACTACTTTCTTTTACGTGTAAATTTCTCAGTAGAATCCGTAAGTGCTAAAATTGTGCTTGGAGGGAGCAAGATAACAATTCAAACATTTACATCCCTAGTTTGCCCCGAAATAACGCAAAAAATGTCTTACAATGATTAATCTCCTAAATATCGCCGATTTTAACATCATTCAGTGGATTTTTCGCAAAATATTGCCAATAGCGCCAAATTGAACCCAAATTTTGAAAAAATGATTATTTTTCGCCACATTTGTAGCCAACTTGGGGATATGTCGCCAAATTGGCGTCAAACACTTGGCGACCAAAAGCTTGGCGAAATATCGCCAAGTGGTCGCGCCAATTCATATCACTTTTGTCTGCATTGAAATGAACATTGATTTACCCCATAAAAGGGGTAAAACACCCCCTTGGGGACATTCGAATGCAACCCCAAGGGGAGGGACCCAAAAATAAGCCAAAAGAGAAAATAAGAATATATTTTGCTGCTCACAGAAATCAACAGAAATCTTACCAAAGTTTAAAAGAAGAAGTTTCTTACCAAAGTTTAAAAGTAAAGTTTTCTTTCCTTCAAACTTCAAAAACAAAATAATACATTTTCCGAAATGACACTTTAGAAAGAACGTTGCAATATCGCAATACGATACAAATATATTGAAATAGAATTGTCTGCCAAATTGTAAAAAAGTCAAAAAAAATTAACTTTTAATATTGACTTTTATTATTTATTAAATGCAATTACTGCTGCAAATTACAGTCCAACAATAAATAATCACATGGCAAAAATATATTTGGAGCACTTTCTTCTTTTAAACTCAACTGATCCTAAAAATTTTAAGTATTAGTCATAGAAATTTCGTGCATTATTCTTCACAATGATAATAAAAACAATAACATCGACAAACATCAACCAGCAAACGATAAATTAAAAGCTAAATTCGTTCATCAAGCCATTTACTGCAATTTATATTGAAATAAATAAAAAATGAAGTAAAATATGTTTTGCAGACGATAAATTTAGAATGGTTTACTATCACGTTGTCTCTTTTTTGACCTCATTTGGTTAAAGAATTATTCCCTCTTCTATACAACTTGTCAGATTGCCAAAATGTCTCTAAACTCACAAAAATGGTACGCGTCAGTTTATTCCTTCTCTATACCTATTTTAAGGAAAGGGCTCGATTTCTCATTTGATTGACAGGTGCCATCTTATCACGGTTTTATTATATTTCATTTGATTAATTTTAATAAGGCTTGGAGTTTGGATTACTACAAAAACAAATACATTTTTAAAATTATTCAGAGAAAAAGAACGAAACAAATAAACGAAATGAATACGTAACCATGGTAACAACATAAAAATTTGATTTCCGTTGATAAAATATTTCATTTCATCTTTATTTTCAAACAAATTTTGGTCTGGAGCTGAACCATTTTAGAATCGTTTGGCTTGCTTTGCTGAAGGCAAGCCTTGAATTTCCGGGACTTTAAAAACAATTATAACAGCTCTTCTAATGCTCGTAGAAACTTCAAACTGACATCCTTTTTAGCAGAAAATTTTAAGCTTTCGAATGACATAAGATTTGAAAATGTGTATGAAATATTTCTTTGAATTTGTATGAAAAATGAGCTAAGAATTTGAATAGAAATAAAACGAAATAGAATTTTCGAAAAATCGCTGCGTAGTGCATAACCCCATGCTACAAACTAATTTTGTGCCAAATTTCATGAAAATCGACCGAACGGTTTTGGCGCTACGCGCGTGACAGACAGACAGAAAGAAGGAAAGAAAGACAAACAGACAGACAGACCCACCTTCAGCTTTATTATTAGTAGAGATTTAAATATTTTTTTTAACATTATTTATTTTTTAAATTATACCTATTACTTCTTTATGTATTATTAATTTTTTTAAAGTTCGACTTATGCGCAGAATAGAATCGCTTTTTTTTCTCTTCCAGACATTCTAAGCACACACACACGCACGCAAAAAAAATGACTAAATAAAAAAATTAAAACATAACAACAAAGAAATAAAAGAAATAATTTAAATGAAAAAATAAATTAATAAATAATGAAAATATATAAATAGATTAGTTAAAATCCCCCCCCCCCAATTTTGATAGCGCAACTTGCGCCGTAATCCCCCCCCCTGTGGGCACCCCTGCGGCGCCATTAAAAATAATTTAAAAAATTCAAACACAGAAAAAAAAAACCAATGCCGTAATAAACAACAACAGATCACCTTTCAAAAACATTTTAAAAGTAGGCGCAAAAATATCAATTACCGAGAATAATTACGCTGCACTGGCTGTTAATTAAAAGCTGCTTTTAGTTGCTACTTTGAGCAATTAAAGGACCAAGAAGTGCATAACCTTACGTCATTCAATCAACAAGCTAGCTCTACGCACAGACAATTACGAATATTACCTAATAAATAAGTCATCACAAAAGATTTCTGTGATATGACGCAATCACATCTTGCAGAACAAGTTTTTTTTCGCCTCCTTATTACGTGATCAGAAACTTTTGAAAAACTTAGCTCAAGCGTAAAGTTCAAATTATTATTCTTCCTTTTTAGATATTGAAATGAAAGATGGCGACTGTAGTTAGAGAAGATTTTCTCTTTTTTTTATCTCCTTATTCTGTTAAAGGCCATTAGATAGGAAGGAAATTACATAATTCTAACTCCTACGACCCGAATGTTATGTAATTCCCTCCGTATTTGAGAAATACAATGATGTTTAATTTGAGTTAAAGGATTACATAATATTAAACTGCAATGTTTATGAGTCTGCTATTTGTAAATTTATCGTCTGCTGTGTTTCGCATTTCATTATTTATTTATTTATTATCGTCTGCAAGGTTTATACGACTTTGTATCATTTAATTTTTTTATCATTTGCTCTATGTATAGTTTTATTGTAATGGCAACTACAAAAAGCATGAAGAAAACAGTTGGAATATTTTTGATGAGAGTTCAGAACAAGTTTTTTCGTTTCAAACGTGATCATAGTCTGAGAATATGATTATTATTCCTCCCTTTTAAGATATTAAAATGAAAGATGGCGACTGTATTCAGAGAAGGTTTTCTTTTTTTCCCCTTCTTAGGCCGGGATTCAAGTGAAACACGGACGATCGCAACTCACCAATGCAATCGCAGATTCTCAAATTTGGATTCAAGTGAAACGTTACAATTGCTACGAGATGCTATTCTATCGTAATTCGACTTCCAGTAGCGATTGCAGTTGCGATCGCCTCGAAGCGATTGCAATGGTGTTTCACTTGAATTCGGCCCTTATTCTGTTAAAGACCATGAGGTTGGAAGGAAATTACATAATTCTAACTCCTATGACCCGAATGTTACGTAACTCCTCCTGTATTTTGAGAATACAATGATGTTTAATTAGAGTTAAGAGCCATTATTTTGAAATTCAGACAAGGTGTGGCAGTGACCATTTTTGATTTTCCTGATTTTTTTTTTATATGTCAAAGTAGGTCATGAGAAATGAACATTCTGAAGTTTGTAGCCCCCCCAAAAAAATTTGTTCGCTCTGTAAAAATTCCCAAAGTTTGATGTTATGCAGCGCTTTTTTGGTAAAACGGCTGAAAGACGCATTTCAGTGCGCTGTAGTTTTTTACAGAAACGCCACCCCTTGGTTATGTTTACATTTATTGATTGTAAAGTGTGTAGTTATGAGGACTCCATAGTTATTTGGGCTGGGGTGTGTTGCTTTCTTCAGTTCAGGGGCCGCAAAGTATGGTTTTTAGTCCATTTTCGCTCGACTTTGAACTGCGTTATTTCCCCCTAAAAGCAACCCCCCGAAAAAATTTTAACATATACTGAAAATGTATACTATGAAGAGAACATGTGGTACGAAAATTGTTTAATATCTCATTGCTCTGAAGAGAAAAAGACTTCGACATTTTTCAAATTTTCAAAATTTGCGGTTTTTTGATCTCATTTATTTCAAAACAGCAACTCTAGAGAAAAAAAAGCTTTTGTGGATTATGGAACCTACAGATGTGTAGAATAACGTAAAAAAGAAAGTTGCGTGGGGTCTGGTATCGTTTTCAAGAAAATAATTTTTTTTTGTAGCTCATTTTATTGCTTTTTTCTCACAGTAAAATGTGTCCATCAAGTGGGTCCGATCTGCTGAAACTTTAAGTACATAGTAATGATGTATTTAAATTTGTATAAAGAAAGAGAAAAAGACTAAAAACACTTAATTTTATCTAAATTTTTATAATTTTTAGATTTTAATTGCAATTAACTTTAAAAACGGGAAATCCTGAGAGAACTATTGAATACACATATTACTAGCTTTGAAATATTGGAAACAGTAAATTCGGTGAGGTATCTTCAGATTTATTCTAGTGGGAGGTCACAGTGACCTCCCGAAAAATTTCATGATCGAAAAATTTTGCTGATGATTCGCAAACTTATAAACAATACTGCAACATTGAAATTTTCTATTTATTTATTTTTTACATGTTACGATTATTTTTTTTATTATGATACCTGCATATGTGTAAAACGACGCAAAAAAAAAAGCTGCCAGGGGTCTCTTGTAGTTTTACAGGAAAAAAAAATAGCAGTTTTTAATACGTTCTACCGTCGTAAAATACACTGCTCAAAACACTTAGGGAAGCAAGCACAAAAATGAAGAAAACCGTGCAAAAGACAGCCACGGATTGGCGTACAATGGATAGTACGCGTGTATCAATGCGCAATACAGAAAAAAAAACCAAAAACTGGAATTAATCTTTAATTCTTTGAAAATGTGGAAAAAACATAAAAAGGTGATTTTGGGCAACATTTTGGTTACATGTAAAAAATGAAAAAAAGGTACTTTTTAGACATGTTGCATGTGTTTTAATAAGGCATGTGGTCTCCTTGAACAGCTAAGACTACTGTACACATGTTTGGCATGGATCCGGTAAGCCCATAGGTCTGAATATGGGGAGTACTGTTCCACTCTTCAAGAAGTGCAATCTCCAAGTCTCGGACAGTAACAGGTGACCTTTGTCACTCAGCAATTCATTGTCCGAGCATGTCCCAAACATGATTGATTGGATTCATGTCAGTAGAGCACGCTGGCCATTCCATACGCTGTATTTTTTCAGCTTCAAGCATGTTCTCCACCAGACGAGCTCTCTGTGGTCGAACAATATCGTTTTGAAAAACAAAGGAATATCCAATAGCTCCAGCGTGAGGGATGACATGAGGTCTCAGTATCTCGTCTGCATACCTTTGGCCCGTCAAAGTGCCATTCCAAATGATATGCAGGTCTGTACGTCCGCCTATGCTGATTCCACCCCATACCATCCAACCAGCTCGTCTGTTTTGTGATCTTTCACGAACGAATGCGGGGTTATTTCGAGTGCCTCTGTCCCTCCATACCAGAACAAGTCCGTTGTCACTCTCCAGACTGAATTGCAACCCCTCTGTAAACAGCACTTGGCTCCAATCATGTTGCTCCCAATTTCGATGTTCAGCAGTCCATCTTCTTCGGACCACACAGTGGCGTGAGGTCAACGGAATGCAGACCACTGGCCTACGTGCATAGAGCCCTCCCTCATGAAGCCCATTACGTACTGTTTGACTGGACCCCCTTCATCCTATTGCCAAAAGCAACTGTCTTTGCAGATGCGTAGCATTCTCTATTCTGTTTCGACGAGCTGTTAACCGTATGTACCGGTCATCAGTTGCTGTAAAGGGCGCGTGGCCGACCTTGCCCTGATCAACGTCTAACATTTCCTGTTTCTTGGAATCGATTCCACAGCCTTGCAACACTTCTGACGACTCCAACATCATCCGCGACACTACGTTGTGTTTGCCCGGATTCCAGCATACCTATAACATGCCATGGCATGGATTCCGGTAAATCACGTTGTTGAGACATTCTCAAGTCTGTCTCCGAAAAAAAGTAAAAAATAGCCCAATTTCTGCATTTATCTCCTTTTTCTGGTTTTTGGCCTCATTAACTTTAATTTGTTCATAAAATTCTTTTCTTCCGTTTCCTGGTAGGTTTTAGATTAAGAACGATTCATTTTATGCTACTTATTGATATGTATTTTTGCGTAATTTTGCTAAAATCATGTGCTCCCCTAATTGTTTTGAGCAGTGTTTATCCTGTACGTAGGTCAGATCTGCTAAAACTTAAAATATATGATAGTAATTTATGTATATGTGTAAAGTAATTTTTTAATGTATAGTAATAGTGAAAAATAATCACAGCACTTAATTGTGTCTGAATTTTTAGAACTTTTAGCTTGTTATTGCAATTACATCAAAAAACGATAAATCGTTGCTGAGGGAAATATTGAATTTACATATTACTAGCTGGCAATGACTGGAAATATTCGAAAAATCAAATACTGTGAGGTATTTTTAGAGGCTTCCCAATGGGAAGTCAAAAGAGGTCGCTGTGACCTTCAGAAAAATTTCACATTCGGAAAATGTTTCTGAAGATTCAGCAACTTTGGAGACAATACTGCAACATTGAAATTTTCTATTTATTTATTTTTTACTTGTGGGCTTGATCGTATTTTATCATTAAGAAAAATTAGGAAATTCCTTTGGCAAATTAAGAGCATCTTCTTGAGAAGTTTAAGATACTCATGGACACTGAAACTTATTTTTTTTTACAAAATGCGATCAAGCACATGTGAGAAAAATATATCATTGAAAACTCTCAATGTTGCAATAGTTACCAAATTTGCAGAATCGTCATCAAAATTTTTTGATCGTGAAATTTTTCGAGAGGTCACTGTGACCTCCCACTAGAATACACTGAAGTGACAAAAGTCATGGGATAGCAATATGCAAATTTTCAGATGGCAGTAGCATCGCATAGAACAGGTATAAATGCGCAGTGCTTTTACAGAGCTTTCATTTCTGTTCAAGTTATTCATGTGAAGAGGTTTTAACGTGATGATGACCGCACGACGTGAATTAACAGACTTTGAACGCGGAATGTTAGTTGGAGCTAGACGCATGGGTCATGCCATTTCGGAAATCGTTAGAGAATTCAACATTCCCAGATCCACTGTGTCAAGAGTGTGCCGAGAGTATGAAATTTCAGGCATAACATCCCACCATGGACAGCGCAGTGGTCGACCGCCTGCACTTAAAGATCGAGACCGGCGACGTCTGCAAAGAGTCGTAAATTCTAACAGACAAGCAACACTGCGTCAAATCACCGTAGAAATCAATGTGGGACGTACAATGGACGTGTCTGCTAGAACTGTGCGGAGAAATTTGGATTTCTTGGGCTATTCCAGCAGAAGACCGACTCGAGTGCCTTTACTGACAGAACGACATCGCTTGCAGCGACTCTCGTGGGCACGTGAGCATATCGGTTGGTCCCTAGATGAATGGAAAACCGTGGCCTGGTCCGATGAGTCACGATTTCAGCTGGTAAGAGCCGATGGTAGGGTTCGAGTGTGGCGCAGACCCCACGAAGCCATGGACCCAAACTGTCAGCAAGGCACTGTTCAAGCTGGTGGTGGCTCCGTAATGGTGTGGGCTGTTTTTTCATGGCATGGACTTGGTCCTCTAGTGCGACTGGACCGAACATTGACTGGAAATGCTTATGTGCAGCTACTTGGAGATCACTTGCAGCCATTCATGGACTTCATGTACCCAAACAAAGATGGGATTTTTATGGATGACAATGCGCCATGTCACCGGGCCACAACTGTTCGTAATTGGTTTGAAGAAAATTCTGGACAATTCCAACGAATGATTTGGCCACCTAGATCGCCCGACATGAATCCCATTGAGCATTTATGGGACACCATCGAGAGGTCTGTTCGTGCCCAAAATCCTGCCCCATCAACGCTTTCACAATTGTGGACGTCTATCGAGACAGCATGGCTCAATATTCCTGCAGAAGACTTCCAACGACTTGTTGAGTCCATGCCACGTCGAGTTGTTGCACTTCGCCGGGCAAAAGGAGGGCCGACACGATTAAAGGGGTATCCCATGACTTTTGTCACTTCAGTGTAAATCTGAAGATACCTCACCGAATTTACTTTTTCCAACATTTCAAAGCTAGTAATATGTGCATTCAATACTTCTCTCGGGATTTCACGTTTCTAGAGTTAATTGCAATTAAAAAACTAAAAATTATAAAAATTTAGACAAAATTAAGTTTTTAGTCTTTTTCTCTTTCCTTATACAAATTTAAATACATCATTACTATGTACTTAAAGTTTCAGCAGATCCGACCCACTTGATGGACACATTCTATACTATGACAAAAAAGCATTAAAATGAGCTAAAAAGAAATTATTTTCTTGAAAACGAGACGAGACCCCACGCAACTTTCTTTTTTACGTTATTCTACACATCTGTAGGTTCCATAATCCATGAAAGCTTTTTTTCTCTAGAGTTGCTGTTTTGAGTTAAATGCGATCAAAAAACCGTAAATTTTGAAAATTTGAAAAATGTCAGTCTTTTTCTCTTCAAAGCAATGAGATATTAAACAATTTTCGTACCACATATTCTCTTCATAGTATACATTTTCAGTATATGTTAAAAAAATTTCGGGGGGTTGCTTTCAGGGGGAAATAACGTAGTTCAAAGTCGAGCGAAAATGGACTAAAAACCATACTTTGCAGTCCCTGAACTGAAGAAAGCAACACACCCCAACCCAAATAACTATGGAGTCCTCATAACTACACACTATACAATCAATAAATGTAAACATAACCACGGGGTGGCGTTTCTGTAACAAACTACAGCACACTGAAATGCGTCTTTCTGCCGTTTTACCAAAAAAGAGCTGCATAACATCAAACTTTGGGAATTTTTAACGAGCGAGCAAAATTTTTTGGGGGGCTACAAACTTCAGAATGTTCATTTCTTATGATCTACTTTGACATATGAAAAATCAGGAAAATCAAAAATGGTCACTGCCACACCTTGTCTGAATTTCAAAATAATGGCTCTTAAAGGACTAAAACTCAAGATAGGTTCTAATGAAAGCATGGAAAGGAATGTTTCTACAGAAAAAGGCAGTTATTACTATGGTTTGGCAATTACTGTAACGTAACTACAGTGATAAAGAGAAAACAAATATTGTAGCATACCTAATCACAAACTGTTCCCTTTAAAACGATCCATAATAGATAATTGTCCCTCTCCAAGCTCTAGTTCGTGAGGAAAAAACGCCTTCCGTGAGCAATAAAGTCGAAACATTAAAGAAGAAAGTGAAGAAACATGCTTTTTTTTAAGAAAATAATTTTTTTTTTAATTTTACGAAATATTCGGCGCATAAGTGAAATACTCATCTTTAGAGCGACGCATAAACAAATGATATTGTCATTATTTTGCTATGGAGTGTGCAGGGACCATTGAAAATCGTCGTATAAGTGAAAAAGGCGCATAAATGAGGCGGTGTATAAGTGAGAGATAAGTATCTGCAATGAGGTTTAATGTGAGTCAAAAAGTTACATTTCGCTTTTAGTCATTAGGGGAAGAAGCTAACCGTCGGGTCAGTTTGCTTCTTAAAATCATTTACTGTTTGCAAGCGAGTTAAGAACTGCGACTTTAGAGTTTTGGAACCTATACATTACTCTGCATTTCATAGTATAAATATATATATATATGTACAGGGGTGCTCACCCCCCCCCAAATCAAAGGCGCAAATCTCCCCCTCCCCCCCCCCACAAAAAAATCACAACCATCTTGTGCTTTTTATTTTTACCCCTCTATTTTATTTATTTATTTTTTTATATTATTCATTTATCTTTTCAAATTATAACTATTATTTTTTATATATTATTAATTATTTAAAAGTTCGAATTATGCGCAGAAGAGTATCGCTTTTCTTCCCTTCAAGACATTCCAAGCACACACACACGCGCACGAAATAAATAAATAAATAAATAATAATAAAGGAATAAAAGAAATAATTTGAATTAAAGAAATTAATTAATGAATAATTTTTATTAAACAATCCGTAAATTATTTTAATTAGAAAAATTATTTTTTTAATAATTTGAATGAATGAATAAATTAGTTTAAAAAAATCCCCCCCCCCACCCGCTATTTTGATGGATCAACTTGCGCTATAATCTCCCCCCCCCCTGCGGACACCCCTGTATACAGGGTGTCCACTCCTATCGTAGCCCAATAGCTAATTTCTAAACCGTTAGAGATAAGCATATAGTTTATTTAGAAAAAAATATCTAAATTTCAAAAGAATTTGGGTCCCATGAAATTTTTCTCAAAAAATCAAATTTTGAAAGAGTTACGAAATTTAAATTTTTATACAGCTCCCCAGTCGTATCAATCATATTTAGTAAAACATTCTTGACACTGTAACGTTTAAAACTAAAAAAAAAATCACTCTTCTACGACAAAAAATTGACCGAGTTATGACGTTTTGAAAAATCAAGATTTTGAAGGATTTCATGACGTCATCGAGAGATCGCTTGAGGGACCGTATGCGAATTGAGAAAGTGTGTTGACTGGTGTAAATTTATTTCGATTCTTTACATCAGGGGCATTATTATTGGCTGAAAAGACTTAATAAGAACAAATTACAAGTTAATCACTCTCGGTGATTGGCTTACTAATGTGATTGCGTGATTGAAGGTGATTGATGGAATGCACGTGATTGCGTGATAAAACGTGACTGATAGAATGAGCGTAATTGATACAATGAACGTGAATGATGATTGGACGCGGTTGATTTAATGAACGTGATAGCGTGATTGAACGTGACATATGAAATGAACATGATTGAGTGATTGAACGTGACTAAGGAAATGAGCGTTACTGACACATTATTGACTACATTATTGCGTGATTGAACGTGATTGATGGAATGAACGTGATCGGTTTACTGAACATTCTTGAGCGATTGAACGTGATTAATGGAATGAACGTGATTGATTGATTGAATGTGACTGATGAAATGTACGTGAGTGAGTGATTAAACGTGACTTATGAAATGAACTTGATTGGTAATGAACTGCACGTTTTATTGATCACTAGCTACTTGGCCCGGCTCTGCACGTGATCTAACTTGAGGAAAAATTAAATTAAAGTCAATAGTTTGCTAGAACGCAGTACGAAAAATCAATCAATCGCCAAAAATTTTAAAATCCGTCCGTTACAGGAAAAGATTAAAGCAAAAGCAAGAATTTTAATTGTTTCTGTTCAAGAAAAAAATGGCAACACCTTTTTCTTGGCAACCCTTTTTAAATTTATTTCACCCTGTTTAATTTCTTTCTCGCTCGTGCAGACGATTTTTATAAATCCAATTAAAAACGGATATGTTTCCAAATTTTCAAATGCCCATGTCTTTCTTCAGGGTGGAGATATCGATTAGTACACTGTTAAAACTAAAGGTTGCGATTGGATCCTTTCCGGGGTGAAACGTTTGTAACATCAGCGGAACACAGTGGGGAGCCGAGATTTCACCCTTGGCTTGGGGAAAAAACCGGCACCCTCAATTCAACAAGCCGCGCGGGTGAACGATGTAAGAGCATAATGGCACCCTCACTGCTCACTATTGCAGATCCCTCCTGTGCTGTGTGCGTTTTTGTTTTTCAATTGTGTTTACTTTTATTTATTGTTTTTATTCACGAAGTCTTGGTACATTTTCACCTTGAATTTCGATTTGAAAATTATCGAAACTTGTAATTTAAGGCATTTTCTCACAGTTCAGACTTTCCAACATATTTTAAAAGAATTCATGACTTGGATTCAACTCAGTAGTTTTTAAATGCTATTGACATTTTCTACAGCATTATCTGTACCGAAAATGAAGAGAGAAGGTATTTTATGGAACCCTTTCAAAAACAATCAAAAATATTCAGTTGTATTACTCTATCAATAAAAAATTGAATCGCTTCATTAACTTCTAAAATTTTTATCAAGAGTAACATATTAATACATATGTATAGTTCGACATTTAAATATCTTTATGGAATAAAAGAAAGGGGTATTTGAAAAGCAGTGTTTGTTAAACGCCAAGTTCCTCGACAGATTAAAAATCGAAATATATTTTAAGGATCTATTCATATCAACTGATGGAACAAAAAAAAAGTAAGCTCTTGCAATAACGAACTCAGCATTCATTATCAATAACGCCAACGAAAGATATTAGCGAAAGCACGAAATGCATGGCATTATAATAGCATATACAAACATATACGTATGATAAAAACAAATTTGAAAGAAAGAAAGAGTCAGGCAGAGGTTTTTTTTTTCCTTTCCTTCGCGTTCTGCTATTTGTTGGCTACGCGGCAAAAGAGAATCGTTACACAGAGATAAATTTCCGTTAGAGCATTTTGTAAATATGTTGGACAATCTTAGAGCTGTTATTAAATGCATGTACTTACGTGAGAATTCGAAGATTAAAATGAAGAATAAATCCATTTTTGTAATAAACTCAAGGGGAAATCCAAGACTGTGAAAACACTGCAGCGATAATTCTGTCGTGTCGACTTAAACAAGATGTCCGCCCTTCAAATGGTTGATGATGATGATGAGAGCTTGGAGTCGCAATGCGCAGACGCAAGCTATCAGGGGTGCCTTTCAGATGTCTTACTGAGCATGCGCAAGCCTAAAATGTGCCGATGGCGCTACAGACGAAGCTTAAAGCACCCTCTGAGAGGCCTTTTGGTGCAGAAAGAGCGTTTCAAAGTCGCTATGGCACCCCATGGCACCTTGCTTTCGTCCAGCTTTCTTATTGGCACCCCTGCGACCCCCGTAGTTTTAACAGTAGTTTTGAATACCCTCGGTAGGAAACTTACCTAACAGGTACTTTTTGCGTTCTTTCGAATGAGACCAAGATCGAGAAGATCCGATAAGTATTTCGCTAGATAGAGCCATTTTGAAGTCCTTTATTCGAAATTCGAACGGATCTCGAACGGATTCGAACTTTTTTCCCGCTCAAAAACCACCCTATGATCCTTCCCGGATGCCTAAGTATCTCCCTGCCAAATTTCGTCCAGATTCGACGTAAACTGTGGATTTGTATAAGGTACACACACATAGGGGAGACCGGGGCTGTTTGGCATAAGGGGTACGTTGGCATTGTGCCTTTATTTTCTAGTACACAGTGCCCACAGCGGCCGTCGTGATGACACATACTTGGCAACCTTCTGCATCATCCACAATAGTTATAGTGTTTTGCTAGCGTGCGTTCGAAAAATGTATTTTTTGTGTTTTTCTTTCTGGTGAGTAAATTTTTTTTCCAATTTGCTCTTCGGTTTTCAGTCCCCTTAATTTTTTTTCAAGTAGGGGAGAGCGGGGCTAAAAGTTCCGCGGGTAAGTTGTTCCCTTTGAAATAGCTCAGCTAAAAAAAAGATACATGTATTTTGTAAATACGTCGTGAAATAGAATGTTATAGCGCACAAATGGCGGCCATTTTAGCCAGCCCAGTGGCGTCCGGTGTATCAAAAGCAGAGCACGTGCATTACTGATTTACGAAAGTAAATATTTTTGTTTTTGGTGTTTTTGGTCTTTCGCCCTAAATTGAATAGTTAATGTTTAGCTTTTTGGTTTTTTTACATGAAGATAGATTGTGCACCCTTATATCCTACGCTGAAACTATTTATGTTTCGTTATCTAACCTTTAATTTAATGTTTTAAAGACATGTGCTTTTGGGGCTAGTTGTTCCCTTTTTTGGGGGCAAGTTGTTCCGCGGAACAACTTGCCCCAGAAAAATTAGCAACTATCCCGAAGAAACGTCTTGCCCTATTCATCTGAACCAGTGATGCAGTGACTTAATACACATATAAATAAATATTATATGCTACTGTGAAGACCGAAAGTGAGATTTCATCAAACATAAATCCGGAAATATTCAGTCTATCCGATAGATATATCGCACGCCTAGAAGAATACTGTCACAACTCAAAAACAGAAAAATTTAAGACATAGAAAAGAAATTGATACATTAAAGCAATTAGTAATGGTGCAGTCTATCATACATTAGGTTAGATCATTTCGGCTCATTTGCTTTCATAATGCTTTTAAAATAAACGTTTCTTTTTGACTTTTAAATCATGGCTCTGGGTACATCTCTGAACATTCAGAGTTTCGACTTTTTGAGTTGTGACAGTATTCTTCTAGGCGTGCGATATATTAGATATAAAATTTTCGAAAAGCGAACCATGTAAGCTATAGAAATATGTTTCATACTTTGATATAAAAGTCATAATTTCGGAGAATCGTATTAGTTCTAGATAGCTCCCTGTTATAACTGAGGACTGAACCAATTATCTTAGCTTATTAGCTGTTGAAGCTGTTAGTTATTATATGTAATTTTCATTTGTTGCACTGTATTAACTGTATTTTACCATATTAATGTGTTATAATTTACTATTTACTAGATGCGTTGCCCGGCTTTGCACGGTCTACCTTGAGAATAAAACTTTTGTCAAGCAACGCGTGTCTATAAGTCCCGATTGCATTATTAAAGTTGATATTTTGCCGGCATCTAGTGCAAAAAAGAAATCAATCGCCAAAAAAAGTTTTAAATCCCGTCGTAACAGGAAAAGCCTCAAAGCAAAGGTCTCATCAGAAAGATCGAAGAAAATACGTCCTAAAGGAAATTTTCTCGCGCAGCTTTGGAAATTACTAACCGCTTCACCCGGCAAAAAAATACAGGCGTTTTTAAGTTAGTAAAAATCAATTTCAAATTGGATTTACAGAAATCGTCTGTTCTAATTAGCGTGAAAAAAAATGAATGGTAAAAAAAAAGTTGAATAAAAATGGGTTGCCATTTTTTTTCTTGAGCGTAAACTAATTTTCTAAATATGGCAGATTTTGACAGCATTCAGTGGATTTTTCGCAAAATATCGCCAATAGCGCAAAAATTGAACCGAAATTCAAGAAATCATTTTCTTCGGCAAATTTGTCGCCAACTTGGCGAGCTGTCACTAAGTTGGCGTCAAACACTTGGCGACCAAAAGCTTGGCGATATATCGTCAAGTGATTGCGCCAATTCATATCACTTTTGTCTACATTAAAATTAACACTGATTTACCCCAAAGAAGGGTAAGCCCCCTTCCCCCCGGGAACATTCGAATGCAACCACAAGGGGAGGTACACAACTAGACCTCCCTCAAAGCCAACATAGTATCAAACTAGAATCTTCTACGGTATACAGTTTTTGAGTTACGCGACATACCTACATACGCACATGCATACAAACGTACATACAGTCATACAGCCGTACATAAAGTCATACTAATATCAACCATTAATTTTTGAATACAAATTATGTTTTTAAGGAGTTATTCATCTCGCAACGTGGTTAAATTCGAAATCAGCATCGTTATTCATCGTCTTGTTAATATCGGAACAATTTGCCCCAACCACGGAACAACTTGCCCCAAGACGGGGTTAGTTGTTCCTTTTCGGCTTTACTTGCTATAAAATTAATTATTAAAAAACCTTACAAAATACAACTCAAAAAACAGTCTGTATATCAAAGGGACATATAATACTAAATTTTAACCTCGGAATATTAATTCTAGAACAAAGTTTTCAAAACGAATTTTGAGCTTGATCAAAAAACGGAACTTTTAGCCCCGCTCTCCCCTACTTCAAGTTTATAGTGGATACAGTGACTAAGTAGCCTGGGGATTGATGCAATTACTGGATTCCCAGTCGTTTGTATTCGGGGCAGGGCCACCATGTCATCATCCAGAAAATGCCTTTGGGGCTAGTTGGTATTTTCAGATTGGGGTATATTGGCATAGGCCAACGATCTATGCCAATTTATCCACCCTTGATGTTGGTGTGACATCACATATTTATAGATACCTACGCAGACCTAACTGATGTCCCTTCTACTAGTGCGGGTAATGCTGGTGTTTAAAATGTTCCTACTACTTGTTAGGGGTAGTACTAATGTTAAAAATATTCCTATTGTTAGTGTCGAAAGGAGTGAACGTTTAATCCCCACCAATGCAACCCGCTCCTCCGAAACATGTCGACTTGTGACCCCTAAAGACGTTCAGCCTTTTCCAAAAGCAGGACCATGAAAACGGACAATCAGAGGAAAAAAACAGGAGGCACTCTACAATCCACAGGAGGCACTCCAGTTGAAAATAAACTGGCAAAAAAAAAAAGCTGAGAAAATAAAATAAAAACACTTTACGTTGATGGGACAAAGAAAGGAAACAAAAACAATGACTACGAAATCAAAGAATACTCATAAAGAAACTTTTAAAGAAGGAAGATATTAGTAGCACTGAAACTGATGAGCCTTTCTCTGAAGCTATACTGTATGCTGATAGTGAGGATGGCTATGATTTCTTGTTTCCACAGAACAGTGATGAGAATAAAGAGGAGCCATTTCTACTGGATCTAGTCTGTCCCAACCTTCCTACACAGTCTCCACCTGCAGATGAGACAGCATTAAATGCTGCAGTTGGAGATGATTAGGTGAGTATGGGCTAGTGAAGTATGAAACCCGCAAATATCCAGGGCAAATACTTAAAGTCGATTACGAGGACTTATCAGTCTCCAGTATGGTGAAAACTACAAAGTATTGAATGTGACTAGAGCCGCCCGACGCTCTTCTGAATAGAAGATTAACTCTCCATTCAGATGAGTAAGAACCCATCTTTCGCAGTTGACATGAAGCATTTGTAACCTACCTACAGTTCTCATACCTGTGTTTCAAAGCATTGTTTTGATATATTACCTTATAATATATTTAAATAACTATTTAAAAATTGTTATATGGCTGTAAATTTATCATTTCAAACAACGTTGTGCCAACATACCCCGATGCATCTGCCAACATACCCCGACTCCGGTGTAAGTTGGCACTGTTGAGGAGCCTTCGGAGAATATTTTTCACGAATTCCCCAGTGAATTTTAGATAATGTTCCTAGTGGTTTTTTATAGTGAAGATGTTACCCTATTAGAGGCATAAATTACTTTTACCATAAGTACAACAGAAAAAATTAGAAAAATCGAGTAGTAAAAACTATGCCAAATAGCCCCGGTCTCCCCTATATATATATACACTGGCGGAAAAAAAATCCCAACACCAAGAAAAAATTTCTGTAGAGTAATGAAATTCGGGTAATGCAATTGTCTAGTTAACATGTTTAATTGATGAAATGTACAAGATCACTGGCTAATTTAAGCTCAAGAAAATGCTGTGCAAATGTAAAATTATGTTAATTTAGTAGAGGGTGTAACCTCCAGAATTTTGAAGGCAAGCCTGCAAGCGTGCATGCATTATGTTTCACAGGTGCCGAATGTCACTTTGTAGTATGGAGTTCCATGCTTGTTGCACTTGTTGTGTCAATACTAGGACTGTCATTGCTGACTGTGGATGATGCTCGAGGTACCGTACCATGATATCCCATACGTTATCAATTGGAGACATACCTGGTGATTTTGCAGGTCATGGTAACATGTCAGCACTCTGTAGAGTATATTGCGTTACACCAGCGATGTGTGGGCGAGCGTTATCCTGTTGAAAAACGCCCCCTTGAATGCTACTCATGAAGGGCTGTACTACTGGTTAAATTACCAGACTGACGACAAATTTTCAGTCAGTGAATTTGGGATAACCACAAGAATGCCCCTGCTGTCGTAAGAAGTTGCTCTAGAGACCATAACTCCAGGTGTGGGTCTCGTGTGTCTAGGCCGTAGACCGCTTGGATGCAGGCGGTCCCCTGGCCTCCTTCTGACCAATATACAGCCACCACTGGCACTAAGGCAGAATCTGTTTGCATCAAAAATTACAACAGATCTCCACTCCGACCTCCAGTGAGCTCTGTCGTGGCACCACTGCGGTCGGAAAAGGCAATGGTTTGCAGTCAATGGAATACCGGCCACAGGCTGCCTGGCTCGGAGCTGTCCTTGAAGTAAACAGTTTCTTACCGTTCCTTGGGTCACGACGGTACCAACTGCAGCTCGAATGTCAACCGCAGATGCAGTACGATGCGCCACAGCCGTACGCGATTCGGCGATCTTCCTTCTCAGTCGTGCCACGTGGCAACTCGGAACTCGATCTTCTTGAGGTAGTACCATCCCTTGCCCATAGCTTCCAATAATCATGCATGGTGGAAACATTCCCACCCAAGTCTTTCTGCAATATCGCGAAATGAAAATCCACCTTCTCGTAGCCAAATTGTACGACCTCGTTTGAACTCGGTGAGCTGTTGATAATGGCTTTCTTCGTCTTCTTAAAGGCATTCCTAGCTAGCATGAACGCAATTCGTCAAATTTCACGGAAAAATAATACACACGAGCTTCACAACACGCTTTTAAAACAAGCCTTATTTGCATGTTCTGAGTGACGCCAGCTGCGCCACACTTATGCGCGGAACGCGAAATTTCAATCGATGTCTTCTTTCAGTTGTATAAACACGCCTACCAAATTTCGTTTATCTAACACAAGTCTTTCTTGGTGTTGGGATTTTTTTCCCGCCAGTGTACGTATTTATATGGATTTTCATTGCATCATTCCGACGTGAATTCCATCGTTGGCCTGTGTTATTTTTTTTCCATTTAAGTACTCACGTTCTGTAGACCAAGTTCGCTAAATAATAAATCGCGTTCATTAATGATATCAGTCACGATCATTCTAATAATCTTCATCAAATCAGCTTTATTAAACCAGTCATTCACGTTCATTAGATAAATCACATTCAATCACTTATTCACGTTCATTCCATCAGTCACGTTCAACGTTCAATCGCTCAAGAACGTTTAGTAAACCAATCACGTTCATTCCATCAGTCGCGTCCAATAACTCATTCACGTTCATTTCATCATTCACGTTCATCCCATCAATCACGTTCAATCACTCAATGTTCATTACATCAATCACATTCATTTCATTAGTCACGTTAAATCACTCAATCACGTTCGTTTCATCAGTCACGTTCAATCACGCGTTCATGTTCATTTCATATGTCACGTTCAATCAAGCAATCACGTTCATTAATCAACCACGTCCAATCTTCATTCACGCTCAATTTATCAATTACGCTCATTCTATCAGTCACGTTTTATCACGCAATCACGTGCATTCCATCCATCACCTTCAATCACGCAATTACATTAAGTAAGCCAATCACCGAGAGTGATTAACCTGTAATTTGTTCTTGTTAAGTTTTTTCAGCCAATAATAATGCCCCTGAAGTAAAGAATCGAAATAAATTTACACCAGTCAACACACTTTCTCAATTCGCATACGGTCCCTCAAGCGGTCTCTCTTTGACATCGTGAAATCCTTCAAAATCTTGATTTTTCAAAACGTCATAACTCGGTCAATTTTTGTCGTAGAAGAGTGATTTTTTTTTTTAGTTTTAAACGTTATAGTGTCAAGAATGTTTTATTAAATATGATTGACTCGACTGGGGAGCTGTTTAAAAATTTAGATTTCGTAACTCTTTCAAAATTTTATTTTTTGAAAAAAATTTCATAGACCCAAATTCCTTTTGAAATTTAGAGATTTTTTCCTAAACGAACTGTATGCTTATCTCTATCGGTTTAAAAATTAACTATTGGGCCGCGATAGGAGTGGATAAATATTTTTTCAGTGTTTGACAGGGTGTTATTTTTTTTACGCGATTACAATGGAGTAGCCGCCGCTTTTTTCAAATGTAGGAGGGTCGTGGAGTGGGACACTTTATGACAGGGAAGAGGGAGGGGGGTCAAAAAGTTTTTTAAAAATTGCTACATTATGTATAAATAACCACATATCTTCAGCATTTAAAACAAAATTCTTGCATTTTCCCAATTTTCCCACTTCTTTATATCAATCTTTCCACTCCACATTATCTGCTCTGATGCTTGAGAGAAGAGAAAAAAAATCTGGTATGGACCCCACACTACTTCCTTTTACGTGTGAATTTCTAAGTAATTGCCTTAAGTGTTAAAAAAAGTGCTTGGAGTGAGCAAGGTAACAATTCAAATATTTACTCCCCTAATCTGGCACGAAACAATGCAAAAAATATTTTACAATGGTTAATTTTCTAAATATTGCTGATTTTAATATCATTCAGTGAATTTTTCGCAAAATATCGGCAATAGCGCCAAGTTGAACCCAAATTCAAAAAATAACTCTTTAGCCAAATTTGTCGCCAACTTGGTGATATGTCGCCAAGTTGGCGTCAAATACTTGGCGACCAAAATCTTGGCGACATATCACCAAGTGGTCGCGCCAATTCACATCACTTGAGTCTGCATTGAAATTAGCACTGATTTACCCCAAAAAAGGGGTAAAAGACCCCCTTGGGAACATTCGAATGCAACCACAAGAGAAGGTGCACAACTAGACCATCCTCAGAGCCTGCATGCCAAACTAGAACTTTCTACGACAAATAGTTTTTGAGTTATGCGACATACGTACATACATACGTACAGACAGACGTCACGAGAAAACTCGTCGTAATTAACTCGGGGGTGGTTGAAAAGGTATTAAAATATTGCTTTTATATTTGCAAAGAACGGGAATCTTACTTTTAGTCAGAGTTACGTGCAAACAACTGAAACATTTATAATGCATTGCAACATGTAATAATACTGTTTAGCCTTTAGCATTAATACTTAGTGTTAAATGCATTACTTTTATAATTGTAAAGAACGTGAATTTCATCTTTTATTCGGAGTTACATACAAACAACTGAAACACTCATTATATACCAACATGTAATAATATAGTTTAGACTTTAGTATTAATAATATTATTACATGCATTACTTTTATGTTTGTAAAGAGGGTGAATTTTATCTTTCATTCAAAGAAACATATGTTGCGTACTCTTAGAGAGCATGTAACCCAACTTTGCCCGCCGGGTCATAAAGCCTTTTGGTCCAGCGGCCAAAGCACTGGGTTTCTACCCCAGAGGTCCCCGGTTCTATTCCGGGGGGGGGGGGGGTTCCATCCCGTACGCCGCACATACATACTGACAAACAAACCCTACATGTGAAACTAAGAGCAGCGTATTAAAAACGAAACTTAAGAACTCGAATCTACAATATTCCAGGGGTGCCCATCCCCCCCCCTTAAGCTCAATGGCGCAAACTCCCCCCCCCCCTCCAAATTTTTCACAAGCCTCTTTTTTATTTTATTTATTTTTATTTATTTTTTAAATATAATTAATTAAGGTTTTTAATGTTATTTATTTATTTTTTTAGCTTTTACTTATTTATTTTTTTAAATTATAACTATTATTTTTTTTCTATATTATTTTTTTAAAAGTACTAATTGCGCACGGAATATAATTGTTTTTTTTTCCCTTCCAGACATTCCAAGAGCGCACACACACGCAAATAAATAAATAAATAAATAATAATAATGAAATAATTTAAATTAAAAAATAAATTAATGAATGACTTAAATGTAAAGTAATCAGTAAATAATTTAATTAAGAAAATTAAATTAATAAAAAAATTATATAAATAAATAAATTAGTTTAGAAAAATCCCCCCCAAAAATTTTGATGACGCAACTTGCGCCATAATCCCCCCCTGTGGGCACCCCTGCAATATTCTATTAATAAAATGTGGTATGCTTATGCCACATTTAAAAACTAAATTCTAGCATTTTCCCCAATTTTCCCACTCCTTTATCGATCTTTGCACTCCACCTTATCTGCTCTCGGATGCTCGAGAGAAGAGAGAAAAAAAAAAAGAAACATCATGTTGCGGACGTATTTTCCCAGGCAACCCCTTTAAATACGACACCTGTTTGATTGTTTGATCAGAATCCAACACTTGTCTGCTAATCTCTAGCTGTGTGATCGTAAGTGTCGACTTTTTTTCTCTCTGTCTCTCTCGCCATTGCCGAGCGATCGAACTACAGTGAACTCTCACTTATACGCCGCCTCATTTATGCGCCTTTTTCACTTATACGACGATTTTGAATGGTCACCGCACATTCCACAGCAAAATAATGATAGTATCGTTCGTTTATGCGTCGCTCTAAAGATAAATATTTCACTTATGCGTCGAATTTTCCCTAAAATGTATGAAAATTTATTTATTTTCTTTAAAAAATAAGCATTTATCTTTACTCTCCTCTTTAATCTTTCACCTTTATTGCTCACGGAAGGAATTTTTTCCGCATGAACTAGAGTTCGGAGAGGGACCATTATCTATTATGGGTCGTTTTAAAGGGAACAGTTTGTACTTAGGTATGCTACAACTTTTGTTTTCTCTTAATCATTATAGTTACGTTACAGTCATTGCCAAACCGTAGTAATATGTCCCTTTTCTGTAGAAACATTCTTATTCACTCTCTCATTAGAACCTATCTTGAGTTTTAGTCCTTTAAATAGGCTTGTTCACTTATACGTCTCTCTCACTTATGCGCCTTTTTCTGTTGATTCCTAGGGCAGGCGCATAAGTGACAGTTCACTGTATTTCTACAAGCTTGGCTCACAATGTAGGTGTGAAAAGTATATAATTTCTAGATGACAAAATTCAAAAATTGCAGTTAATCCCTACCAACGTCTCCTAAATACTACATGCCTAACATTTGCTTCGCTACGGGTGACATGGTTCCACTTTGAACGCCAACTTGCGGCAAACCGATGATGCCGTTCTTATGGTGATAAACCCGAACACTATTCGAATTCAATTTTTTGATTGGCTAATTTTTAATTTAAATTTAGGAATCAACCAATCGTGCATTTCTCTTGTCTCGAAGAACTCCGGTAGATGGCAGTGCTTTGTGAACCAAGGAAGAAATTTTGCTCTGTGCTAAAAACCAGAAAGCAGTGCCGGCGCCAGTTATGGGGCAGGGGGGGCAATTGCCCCCCCTCCCGTTGGAAACGTCTTGCCCCCCCCCCCCCCATCGGGGAAAATTTCTAACTTCCTCGGGAAAATCCGACGATCAAATTTTCCGACAGAAATCTGAGTGCCGAAAATCTTTCCGATCCCGACGGATCAGTAAACTGCTTTCAATAAAATAATTCAATCAAAAAAACTATTTTTTTCTCTAAAATATTCTCATTATGCAACGAATTACGAGTTTCCAGACCAATTTTGAACACGAGAACCTTCGAGTAGCAACAGGATGCACCGGCTAGATATCGTCGTATCTCTTTTGAACGAACGTAAGTTCTGCTGGAGAAAGTTATTTTTGTTCAGGTTGAAAAGAACAAGTCTTCCTCTTTTTTCTCTTACCAGCTGTCCTTACCCAGCAAATCGCCAGCAGCATGGCAAACGGACATTCATTGTCACTTTCTGATAATCATCGACACGTGTTTCTCTTCAGGGCCTTTGCCACCCTCTGAGGAGGAGCGATACTTCAGACTCGGGGTAGTAAAGAATAGTCTGTGAAGAAACGAAGCATACCCTAGGCCACAGTTCAAATTCGCCCTTCGCACCGTCACGTCATGGTGAAAGAATCCTAAAACTTTTCATTCACGGAGTTACTTCTTAACAAGATAAAAAAAATCTTAACCAAAATCTAAACGAATTGAAATTTATTAGAACAGAACAGAAGTCATGTCCAGAAGTAACTGGGTAAGTGTGTGTTATAAACTTTTGAAATGCTTTTTTTTTTAGCAATAGGGGCAGTATGAATTTGATTTTTTTTTGTGTTTTCTTTCTTCGTTTCTTTCTTTCTTTCATTTAAAACCGTACACATTTAGATAGCAACAAGTTAAAAATTAAATCTACACCCTTTGTGTTTAGAGGTGAGGAAAAAAAGTGTTGATACTTTTTTTTCGCTCATATTTTTCGGGATCCGGCTAGAAGGTCCAAAACCGAAAGGTCCACGAACAGAAGATCCACGTTCAAAAGGTCCGCGGGTTAGAAGGTCCGCCAGACATAAGGTCCGCCAGACAGAAGGTCCAAGGAGCATACGGTCAAACAGCCAAAAGATCCACGAATAGAAGGTCCATATTTTTGGACAGAGATGGCATAAGGTCCAGATTTCTCAGTGGGTGGACAAAAGGTCCAGATTTTGGGTTTATCTTTTGTCTTCAACTTATTTTGTTAAATATTCAAGTTTTACATGGTAATTAGCACCATAATACATGTTTTTTAATATAAAATATCTCTGTATAGATCCCCTTTCCCCCACTCATGAGATGTAAAGGTAATTTAAACATTAGATTGCCTTTTTTTTTTTGTTGAAATGTATAGCGGGAAAATTTTGGAATCTGCCTTGAGGGCTGATCAATGTATTTCAAGACTTCTTCCTTGTTATTGCTGATTGAGGGATACATGTCAAGGTCATTAGAGGTAGCTGCGTTTAGTGGGGGAGATAATTTTCAGAGGGGTGGTCGGGTGGTGATGTCGGAAGGAAGAAGACGAGTTTTTTCGTTGTTTTTGTTTTTCTGTTAGTGGAACTGTCAGCGGCTGGTTTTTGTTTGTTTGTTTGTTTTTTTAATCGTCGCCACAGTTGCTGTTATTCTAGAGGATTTGTTTTTTTTTATTACTGCTAATTTATAATTAATCATAAAAACATAAAACAATTAATATTATTATTAGTATTTTTTTGTAAATAATATTGCTAACGCCATTATTATTATTCTTATCGTGCGTTTTTAGAGTATATTTCTCAGTCTTTCAGTGTTTTTACTATTAGTTTTTATTATAAGTGCAGTTTTTATTATAAGCAGATAATTTTTCATGCAGACCAAAGGAAAATATTTCCAATGTAAAATTTTGCTACTTAATAAATTAAACAACAAGGAAAATTTATTAAAAATAAATGAATAAATAAACAAATCTTTTATCCAAGAAAGCCACACGAGAGATTAAGAGAAAGATACAGTTTTGATTACTTATTCCTTTACATTCAAACGAAACTAAATAAAAAAAATCTCCAACATAATGGTCTCCTATACTGCAAGCAGACTAGTTTATAAGATAATTCTTTTTATTTATTAAGTTCAATTACTCTTCATTTGTTTTTCATTTCCTTTATCATTTAATATTTTTGTTTTGTGTATCTCTGAAATTCTTTCGAAAAATAAAATTGTAAATGTACGTACATCTTTATCCTTTTGTTTAGTTTCAATCCTGATTGTAAACCCCCGACGCAACAAGGAAGAGGTTTACGTGTATAAAGTTGACGTATCTGTGTATTTGTCGATCTGTCTGTAGCACTCTACAGGCTGATCGGATGGACCGTTTCGAAAAAAAAATTTTTTTGAAAGGAGAGTGTTCTCAGCTAGATCGCGTTTTCGAATGACATTAACACATTAATGCTTAGCGTCCCTTTTTAAGGACTGTCCAAAATAGGGTCTGAATTTCCCCAAAATGAGCAAAGCTCACACTTCTTGCATTGAAAAAGGGGCTCCTAGTAGCCCCGAAACACGTGTCTGCAATATACCTGTATATTTGTGCATTTTAAACGTTGGATTTAAACTTCACAAATTATTGTGTTCAATTAGTACCTTGGTATTGTTTCAATTCGTTATTAACAGATTGCAGCACATAACCATTGTAAAGTGTGTTCTGTAGCAGTTTTAATATGATCTTTATCAAAAATGACATCGTTCACAATCTCAAGAAAAAAAGCGAAGTTTTCAGAGTTATTCCCAGTTTATGTTAATTGCTGATTTTATTTCTTCTTATAAAATGTCTTTTAAATATTATATCGTAGGCAGAAAAAAAAATTTAGTAAAAAAAGTATGTACCCTCTGGGGTCTATCGTAACTTTTAAGGGACGATTTTTCTTTCCTCAATAAAGAAATTATTTTTACGTAATATTTTTTTATTATTTTTCCTGTCCATTAAACACTGTTTGTAACCAGTATACAAAATATCTTTGGAAAAAAAATGTCAGGCATTAATGGGTTAATTAACGAAGATATTAAGGGATTAAGCTTTAGGATGAAGAATTATCCTAAAGCTCACACTTCTTGCATTGAAAAAGGGGCTCCTTGTAGCCCCGAAACACGTGTCTGCAGTATACCTGCACATTTGTGCATTTTTAACGTTGAATTTAAACTTTACATCTATCGCACAAAGGTATTTATTTTCTTCAAAAACTGTCTTGTTATTCCAAGGCATTAGAGAGATATAAGCTTTTAAACTATGAGAAAAAATGAAAATATCCTTTTTTCCTACTCAAAAACGGCCTGTGGAATAGGAGTAGAGATTTGCAAATGCATGGAGCAAGAAGATATTACCTTGAACTTTAAAAGGAAACAAAAACCGTCTTGTTATTTACAGGCAAAAAAGAGATATAACCCTCTGAAAATTGAAAATTTATGCAAAAAAATTTTTTTTTGGCATAAGTTAAAGCAATTATGATCATAAAGTCATTTTATGCAAGAACTGCAAGAGAAAAAGTATGTATCCCCATTAAATATATAATTTAAAATGCATCGTAAATTGTCTAATTTATACGTGACATAGAAACATCTGAAAAAGTTATACTTAAAACTTTTTTTAGTGTTTCTGTTATCAGAGTTTTCTTTTGATTTGTAATGGATGTACAACTAAATATTATGAAGATAAACTCTAACAAATAATCAATTAGCAAAAATCCCTTTTAGTTGTAGCTGTTTCGAAAATTGTGTAGAGATTTCGGATTTTTGTAAAAAAAAAATTTGTAATTTCATTCAAATGTAAATGTAAAACTAGAAACTTCTTATCGACATGCAATTAAATTTTAAAACCAATTTTAATTGATGTGTGGACATTCGGATCACTGGTTTTAAGTACAACTTTTTCCGATGTGTCAACATTACAAATAAATTACAACCATTTTACGATATATTTTGAATTATATATTTGATGATACATATTTTTAGAGTTCTTGCATGAAAAGACTTTATGTTCATAATTGCTTTAACTTATGCCAAAACAATCTTGCATGAATTTTCAATTTCAGAGGGCCTTATTTCTTTGATGCCTGGGAATAACAAGACAGTTTTTGTTTCGTTTTAAAGGGCAATGTAACACCTTCTTCCTCCATACATTTGCACATTTTTACGAAGTGTTCCACAGGCTATTTTTGGGGAGTGAAAAGGGCAATTTTTCATCTTTTCTCAAGTTCAAGGTTTTTTTTATAATAATCATCTTACTTAGAAGGCTTATATTTCTTTAATGCCTTGGAATAACAAGACAGTTTCTGTTTAATTTTAAAGTTCAATGTATCACCTTTTTGCTCCGTACATTTTCAAATTTTTACTACCTATTCCACAGGCCGTTTTTGGGTAGTGAAAAGGGATATTTTTCATTTTTTCTTATAGTTTAAAAGCTTATATCTCTCTAATGCCTTGGAATAACAAGACAGTTTTTGTTTCATTTTAAAGGGCAATGTAACACCTTCTTACTCAATGCCTTTGTAAATTTTTACTACCTGTTCCTCAGGCCGTTTTTGGAGAGTGAAATATACCAATTTTCATTTTTTCTCAAGTTTAAGCAATTTTTTCATAATGAAGGACTTCTGGTATCATTTTATTCTTTTCTGTGCTTCTAGTATCTATAACTGGGTCTAGTATCTATAACCCCACTGCTAGTCCTTTATATACTTTTTCATGCTTGAAATGACGAAAACGGCACTTTTTGAACCGCGAATTGACCCGGGAAAATTTATATTTAGGCTTAACTTAAACCGTTTATTTTTATGCACAAATCAAAGTTCATTCTTTTATCTTTAAAATAAGTCATGTTTGATCTTTCTACCATTTTAAAAAAATTTACCAGAGCTCTTAGAAAAAAGATCAAAAATGCCGAATTTCACACATCGGCGGAGCGAAAATGGCTATATCTCGAGAATAAAATTTTTTCGAAAAAAAAATAAAGCAGTTCGGAAGTATAGAATATTGGTGCATATTACCTACCAAATATCATCAAAATCAAAAATGGTGCGGCACGGCCCATTTGTTGACTTTATATGGAATGACCCTTTTAACTTTAACTAAAATTGTCTATTTTCTGTCAGTTCAATCAACGCCTCCTTAAATGCCTATCACTTTCAGGGTTTTAACATAGATGAAAAGTTCGCCCAATGTTCTGAAAGCACTGCCATCTATCGGAGTTTTTCGAAACAAAGAAAATTGCAGAGAAACAGCGTTGCCAGACGTAGGCAGGAATTCAAGTGAAACAAGGACGATCGCAACTCACCAATGCAATCGCAAATTCCCAAATTTGGATACGTTACAATCGCTACGAGATGCGATTCTAATGTAATTCGACTTCCAGTAGCAATTGCAATTTGCGATCGCCTCGAAGCGATTGCAATGGTGTTTCACTTGAATTCCTGCCGTAGTGTTTTTGATACTACGGTAGTATTTTTCCGGCCCAAATAAAGAGCGTAGTATTTTTCTGTTTCAATTATCTGGCAACAATGTTTCCAAGTTACTACAATTCAGCAAGCACAGCGACGTTAATTAAAAGATTTGGCGGATTTTTTTTTTCATTTTCATAGATTTTGCGTATCAGCAATATTGATTTTGGCAACGTTTGGAAACAGTAGTATTTTGTAGTACTTTTCTTAGAGGCGTAGTATTTTTTGATTCAGTTATCTGGCAACCCTGCAGCGAAATGAACGATTGGTTAATTTCTAAATTTAAATTCAAAAATGAACCAATCAAAAATTGTATTCGAATCCATCTCCAATAGCAGCTGGCCGCAAGGAGACACTTTATCACGAACAGTTGAGGTATGTTTTGAAGCAAATGCAGTCGAGTGTTATGTATTTCGGGGCCGTTGGTTTGATACAAGTTCTTATTTTTTATTACAGATTCTTCACCGCAGCTATGATTTTGCCGCTGTTATTGTGTATTCTGCCTTCAGCTTTGGGACAACTCTTAGGATTTTGTCCGGAACCCCCGCCGTTTGTCCAACAGCTGGATTGGGATAAGGTAAAAATTTAACTGCGAAGTAGTTCTGTAGTTTTTATGTAAATGAAGTAATTATTTGGCTTAACAAAACTTGTAAAACAAGTCAGAGTGAGGCGATAATCATAACGTGGAACTCTTAGCATGTTTTCAAGAATTTTCGCCAAGCTAGTGAAAACAGTGCTTGTCAAATGTTGCCAAAATCAAGATTATTATTTTTTAAAAAATGAAAATCAGGCAAAACAAAACATTTAACAAAGCAGTAAACTCGTAGTATAATGAAAGCAAATTCCGCTAAAATAATAAAAATATACACTAAAAGAAAAATAATCCGCCAAACTAAATAACCAGGCCTTTAGCTAACATAGAGACTTCTTTAACATAAGGACCAAAACCTGGCAATTTTAGGCTATAGATTTTCTCTCTCTTTTTGCCAGTTTGACATGTTTTTCATTTGCCGAGGGGGCCTAGTTGTGCACCTCCCCTTGAGGTTGCATTCGAATATTCCCAAGGGGGGGTCTTTTACCCCTTTTTGGAAGAAAATCAGGGTTAATTTCAATGAAGATTAACACAAGTGATTTGATAAGAGCGACAACTTGGCAATATATCTCTAAGATTTTGGTCGCCAAGTGTTTGATGCGAACTTGGCGACATATAGCCGAGTTGGCGACATATTTGGCGAAAAAATGATACATGTGTATATTTTTTTAATTTGGATTCAATTTCCCACTATTTGCGGTTTTTTTTTTGCCACTGAAATCCACTGAATGATTTTCAAGTCGGCGATATTTAGATAATTAATCATTGTAAAACATTATTCTGCATTGATTCGTAACAAACTGGATGCGTAAATATTTGAATTATTATCTTGCTCACTCCAAGGCACCATTTTGACACTTTTAGCACTTATTATGGAATTTGAACGAAAAAGGAAGCAGTGTGACGTTCACACCAGATTTTCTTATTTCTGTGGCTCACAAGAGACGTTGAAAAAATATCGAAACAAATCCAAAAGTTAGTAGTGCTGCCATCTGTTGTCAAACAGAAACAAGCGTGCTCTATGGGGGACCTTGGCTTCATAGTGAGAACAGAAAAAAAACATCCCAATGTCGATCTTTATTCACATTTAAAATTGAAAAAAGTTCTTTTGAAGAAAAAAAAAATTGCGGAAGATATTTCCTTGTCATGTCTTCAGAAACAAAATTACTCCCTCCTGACGCCAAATCAGTAGTGCTGCCATCTGTTGTGTAAAATAAAAGCTATTGTGCTAATTATTAATACTATTAAAATCTGTTCGCGTCTGTCTGTCCGTCTGACTGTCTACCATTCAATTCGAAATTTTTTAAGGAAAATAAAAAGACCAAACGCGTAATTGTACAACTTTAATCAGCTGGGAGAATATTTATTTCGTTATATTAAATTTTTGAACTATTTTAAACTTAAAGACTTATTTCTTTTCATTGTCATTTTGAATACGTGTTACAACAAAGTTCTATTAATTAATTTTAGTGAGACTTATTTCTGTCTGTTGCCATTTTGAATACGTGTTATAACAAAGTTCTAAGAATTGTCTTTTGTTTGGATATTTTTTCTTCTTTTTTTTTTTTTTTTTGACTAATAAAATTATAAATTTACTTTCTCGTCATTTCTATTTTATTCTAATTAATGACTTTATTTCTTTCTGTTGCCATTTTGAAAATGTGGTACTCTTAGGTTCTAATGATGGTTATTTGTTAGAATTTCTTTTCTGAATTGTCTATATATATAAAATCACAGTTTGATGACGTCATGGGTTCGGGTCAAACGCCCTCCTGGAAAATTTACGCAACTTACGATTATGAAAATTGGTACAAAATTAGTCCGCATACTGATAATGTGCAAGACTTTCGTCGAATTTTTTAATTCGCCTTAGATTTTTGAAAATGTAATTAAAAATAGGTAATTAAAAACGTATTACTCCTTGTTTTCGTACTCCACGAGAGTAGTTTTTGCCACTGAACTGAAGTCAATTGCAGATTTCTTACGTGCACGTACATTGTTTAGTTTTCAAATTAAGTAATTTATTTACTTTTCAGCAATTCATTTCTTCAAATAATTTCTTTTCAAATTCTTCAAAATTCGCAAAAGTACATTTTACAGTATTTGGGTAAGAAGCAGTTAACTTTGTATATGCTATTTCTCCAATAGGTTTTCGATACACATCTATTAATTTACTTTTTAAAATGTCTATTTTATTTGCATAAGATCAAATGGTAATGTTCTTTTTGTGTCTAACTTTGCACATATGATTAACATACTTCGGAACCAGCTAAGATTTCGATAATTAGGAATCTGGCGGTCAAATTTTTGGCGAAAATTATTTTATTTTGGGAAAAAATTAGTATACGTTTGCGAAGGAAAGATTTCCCTCGCTCATGAATTGGCGGCAAAGATTTGGCGATAATAAGGAGAGATAGCCAGACTTCCAATCCCCGAAATCGTCCCTTCTTTTTACTTCCTTTTACGTAGTAAAGGAAGTATTGTGATCGCGAAAAAAAAATCACTCAAATTTGAGTCTAAATTTTGATTTTGCTCACCCCCGAATGAATGTTCAGTAGTTTTTTCGACCTGTTAGCACGTGCATATGTACCTACCAACATATAAGCAGCCGAAAAAGCCTTTTCAGCCACCCCCGAGTTAATTACGACGAGTTTTCTCGTGACGTCTGTATGTACACTGTAAAAACTACGGGTGACGCAGGGGTGCCAATAAGAAAGTTTGGGTGAAAGCAAGGTGCCACGGGGTGCCACAGCGAATTTGAAAAGCTCTTACCGCACTAAAAAGCCTCCCATCGGCACCCTTTGGGGTGAATAAAGCTTGCGCATGCTCAGTGAGACATCTCGCCGTACCAAAAGGCACCTTTGACAGAATGCGCCTGCGCGAGGTCTCATCATCATCATCAACCATTTGAATGGCGGACATCTTGTTTACGTCGACACGACAGAATTTTCGGTACAGTGTTTTCACAGTCTTGGATTTCACCTTGAGTTTATTACAAAAATGGATTAATTCTTCATATTAGTCTTCGAATTCTCACGTAAGTACATGCATTTGATAATAGTTCTAAGAATTTCCAACATATTTGTGCAATCATTTCAAAGTGTACGAACGGAAATTTATCTCTGTGCAGCGAATCTCTTTTGCCGTGCAGATACAAACAAGCAGCAGAACGCGAAGGGAAGGAAAAAAAAAAGAAACTCTGAATGACTCTTTCTTTCTTTCTTATTTGTTTTTATCATACGTATATGTATATGCTATTTTAATGCCATGCATTTCGTGCTGTCACTAATATCTTTCGTTGGCGTTATTGATAACAAATGCTGAGTTCGTTATTGCCAGAGCTTACTTTTTTTGTTCCATCAGTTGAATTGATCCTTAAAATATATTTCGATTTTTAATCTGTCGAGAAACTTGACGTTTAACAAACACTGCTTTTCAAATACCCCATATCTTTTATTCCATAAAGATATTTAAATGTCGAACTATACATACCTATTAATATGTTACCCTTGATTAAAATTTTATAAGTTAATGAAGCGATTCAATTTTTTATTGATAGAATGATACAACTGAATATTTTTGATTGTTTTTGAAAGGGATCCATAAAATACCTTCCCTCTTCATTTTCGGTACAGGTAATGCTGCAGTAAATGTCAATAGCATTTTAAAACTACTGAGTTTAATTCAAGTCACGAATTCTTTTAAAATATGTTGGAAAGTCTGAACTGTGAGAAAATGCCTTAAATTACAAGTTTCGATCATTTTCAAATCGGAATTCAAGGTGAAAATGTACCAAGACTTTGTGAATAAAAGCAATAAATAAAAGTAAACACAATTGAAAAACAAAAACGCACACAGCACAGGGGGGATCTGCAATAGTGAACAGTGAGGGTGCCATTATGCTCTCCTATACGGTTCCATCTTTCACCCGCGCTGCTCGTTGAATTGAGGGTGCCAGTTTTTCACCCAAGCCAAGGGTGAAATCTCGGCACCTTACTGGGTGCCGCTCCTGTTACAAGCGTTTCACCCCGGAAAGGTGCCAATTGCAACCATTAGTTTTAACAGTGTACGTATGTGCGGATGTATGTGCGTATTTATGTGTGTCGCATAACACAAAAACTATATGCCGTAGAAGCTTCTAGCTTGGTATGTAGGCTCTGAGGATGGTCTAGTTGTGCACCTCCCCTTGTGGTTGCATTCGAATGTTGCATTCGAATGTGGCCAAGCTTTTGGTCGCCAAGTGTTTGCTGCCAACTTGGCGTCAAATCTGACGAAAAAATTATTTTTTGAATTTGGGTTCAACTTGGCGCTATTGGCGATATTTTGCGAAAAATTCACTGAATGATATTAAACTCAGCAATATTTAGAAAATTACCATTGTAAAATATTTTTTGCATTGTTTCGTGGCAGATTAGGGGAGTAAATATTTGAATTGTTACCTTGCTCACTCCAAGCACTTTTTTTAACACTTAAGGCAACTACTAAGAAATTTACTCGTGAACGGAAATAGTGTGGGGTCCATACCAGATTTTTATTTCTTATTTCACACAAATCAAACAGTAAAATGTAAAATAATGCGCCAACTAAGAAAAAACTACTAAATAATATGAGAATTTCTATTGAAACTCGCCAAAACAACTTTAAAAGCTCCATAATATGTAACAATCAGATTTAATTTAGATATCGAGTTAATTATTGTTGAAATCGAAATTAAAATGCAAAATAATAGAAAAAGGAGCAACCATGACGACAATACAAGCTTAACATTTTAATTTTCGCCTAGGTAAAGTAAGATAATATATCGCCAAGTTAAATAACGTACCTATAACTGAAAAGTACCTACCAAAGATCTCAGTTACTGAAATATTTTTGAAACGAGAGACAAAAAATTGTGAGCGTCTTTGAATATTTCGGTAAGATATTAAACACTGTCAAAAGGAAAACAATGATATTGAATTTCTTGCCTATTTGGCGTATTAGAATTCATAATTATTTCTCATAGTGTTCTACAAAAAGATATTCTAACTAAAATTAAAAATAAATTGTCGAGTTAATATAAAAAGGCCATTAACTGAAACTAGAATTTCGTTTAATTCGAAAATAGCTAAAAAAAATTAGTATCTGTTAAGCATCAAGCGAGAACGTTTTTGTATTCGCAGTTTTAGAGCTTGAAAATTGCAATTTTGCGAGGACAGGGCAGATATCTCCCCCCCCCCTAATGAACTACGGTAAAATTTAGCATCATATTTACTGCACTTAGTTTTTATTAATTCATGTATTTTGGATACAGCGACAGCAGCAAAAATTATTTGAATTTTACCACAGGCAAAGCCGGCTAGTAATTAATAAAACCATTTTTCGTCATTTCTTTTATTTTAATAACACTGGGGAACAGTCATTTTGCGGCATCCTAACTTAAGGTCAATTCAATGTCAGACAAGTGAGCTGAATACTAGAAAATGATTAGATTTGTCAAATTAGCTCTAGTTTTTGAGATAAAGACTATTAGCTAATTTACTAAGAAAACTGAAATAAAAATCCCAATATGTACTGAAAAAATCTTTTTTCAATACATCCTTTACCAGAACGATATAAAAACAAAAAAAAATTGTTGCTGTTCATCAAACAACAAAAACAAAAATTACAGAACTTTTTTTCTGTAAGGTTTTTTGTGATGGTATTGCGCAGGAAAATCTCTTATTCAAGTACAACCAAGGCTTCACTAGATAGCGTTTTATACAGGCTATTTCATTTGATCAAAATCCTTGGAATAAAAACGGTAGTCATTGTCCAGCGACATCTATCGAATTTTATGGTAACTAACATTATATACAAATCAGATAAATAAAAGACAAAATTAAAAGTGAATTTTTTGGCGACAATTTTACAATTTGGCATTCAATTCTATTTTAGTGTATTTTAACGTCATTGAAAAGCTTCTTTGATTTGTTGGTTTATTCTGCATTTTAGCGGATTATTTTAATTAGTTAGTGAATTATTTTTCATTTAAATTGATTCTAATTATTAATTAACTATGAAACGACGCTGGCACCGCAGAGCGATAAATGGCGAATCTATTCGCTAAACGAGCCAATACTACCAACGGGTTGCCATAGAACTTTTTAAAATTCAGTCCACAGTTCGCCATGATACAGTTGGTCGTATAAAACGTTTGGTTGCATATCTTTACCTGAAAAGGGAATTTATTTCCCCTAAAAAGCAGTACTAATAAGGCCTTCGGCATCAATTCACTGTGTACTCTACTTCAGCTAGCTATATCAATATTTTTAAGCCTTAAAGATAGGATAAACATCGCTTTTTACAGCAGAAACAATATGCTAATAAATGTAAACAAACATTTGGGTGGTCCTTGTTCAGCGCTCTCTTGCGGGAAAATCTTCACCATTGATGTTTTGAGTAATGATACAGCCTGTATAAAACGCTATCTAGTGAAGCCTTGGTACAACAGTAGTCTGTCCTCATGTGAATGTCTCACCGACCTCGGTATCTTTCTTCTATTATCTTGATATTTTGGTGGAACCGTGCTCATTGTTCCTCGTTGTAACCGCCCAATTTATATGGGAATCGGTTCGAACGGCTATACGAAAAATGCAATTTGATGCTCATAGTAGCTGCTAATGTGTAAAAATTTTGAAGCATTTTAGCAACTTATTCTGAATAGTCTAGTGCTTTATGCTACCTTAAAACATGTTTGACTTCGAAAACAAAGCTTAGCCATGCTTCAGATGCAATTTGTGTCTTTTGGTTTACAAATACAGTGACTTTTACCAGAGTACTAGCTGCCAGGACAGCTACATTAGCTTCCTGCGGCATGTTGATGCATAATGCCCCCCCCCCCCGCCATCCAACTTTTACCTCATTCTGATGTTGTATTATTCGATATAATTTAATTTTCATAAGATTTCAAGACATACTACGTACGAGGCCCGCTAATCCCCCAAGCAGCTCGCTGCGTGGCCCGGCGTTGCACGGCCGCTTCACGCCTTTAAAGTAGTAATATTTCAACAGTTATTAAAGTAAATATATTTTAATAAACTACTCGCCGCCAAGGCGGCTCGCTAACTGGCGCTTCACTCCTTTACTTTTTTCCTGCATCAAAAAATTATTCGAATTATTGCGATGCTTCGCGCCAAAAGACTTGAGGGAAGTTTCAGCAAGTTTAGCTCGCTCAAAGGAAAGAAGCAGGCATAGATACTCAGTTTTTACTACAAGTAGATGAATTTTCAACTAATTTATATTTCAAAAAATCACAAGTAGCTAGCGATTAAAGTACTGCGTACGTGGCCCGCTAATGAGCTTCATGTCTGATTTAGTTAAGCCTTCATTCAAAATTCCCATTATCATTGTCATTACTGTTTCATAGCAACCCCGTTTTGTAACAATGGATTTCATGTTTAATCATTGAGGACAAATCGCGTTAAATTTGACCACAATTGATATCTTCGTTCATTAAAATCGTACAGTTATATAAATTAAAACGAATGAAGCCTGAAAAATGACCAATCTATCGGTACCTGGTTCGACTTTCAGTTCATTGGCGTTTAGGGGAAAGAAGCAGGACATGGAAAGAAAGATAGAAAGATAGTTAGAAAGATACTCAGTTTTTAATATAAGTAGATAGATGCCAGGCCCGTCATTTGGAGGGGGAAGGGGGGGGGGTCAATTGCCCCCCTGACTTTGGGAAATCAATGTATTGGCATATAAGTAGGCGTAGTTTTTGCCACTTTCCATATTAGTTTTTAATATAAGTCGATGGATTTAAGGTCCATCGAAGATGCCTGCTTCTAATTTTCCCATGCTCAGAGCTGGAAATTTTTAACACATATATTTAAAACAGTCACCAGTGCTGTCAAGAGATTTGATGAGCTGTTTAACTAGCCCAAGCTTGATGTAAAGTGGAGGAAGAAGAACGTTTTCTCTGTTTATCGGTGCTTCATTAATCACGCTTGCTTTTCAAACGTCCATGTTTTACTTCATAGGCCTGACCTTTCTAATCCAAAGTTGATTTTGCGAGACCAAGGCTACACTAGATAGCGTTTTATACAGGCTTCTTCATTACTCAAAACATCAATGGTAAAGATTTGCCCGCTAGAGAGCGCTGAACAACGACCTCCCAAATGTTTGTTTACATTTATTAGCATGTTGTTTCCGCTGTAAAAAGTGACGTTTATCCTATCTTTTAGGGTTAAAAAATATTGATGTAGTTAACTGAAGTGGAGTACAGAGTGAATTGATGCCGAAGGCCCTCTTAGTACTGCTTTTTAGGGGAAATAAATTCCCTTTTCAGGTAAAGTTGGTCGCAACTCATGATTCAGTCATACGACATTCATTCATTGTTTACTTTCTTCGAATTAGCAACATAAAGCAATGGCGTTCAATTTTGACATCTCTGCATTAATAAAATAGACGCTTTTCTTCGCAGCCGATAAATAAAAATGTAGCAATGAAATAATATTGTTCTATTTACTATTTTGTTTCATTACTGTTGCTCACACGATCTTATACAAAAGCTCAGATGTTCATTTTGATAGCGTTGACCCATCAGAGCGATAAATGGCGAATCTATTCGTAGAGACATTTCATTTTGATGCCCCAGAATGAAATGTACACTAATGAAGCGATGGTGTTCAACGGAAAGACGATTGACAACAAAACATATTAATTTCTTTAGTAAAAACGAAATGAGCATATATAATCGTTTGGTACTAAAGAGCAATACAAGTACGAAAAAAATAAACAAAACTACAATATTACGACGACCAACTGTAAAATTTTGTTTTCATTTACACAACATTAAAAGGTAATGTTCTTTTTATGTTAAATTTCACACATTGATAATATTTCGATAATTGGGAATCTGCTGTGGTTGCCAAATTTTTGGCGATAATTACTTTATTTTGTTGCTCTTTAGTTTATGTTTGCGAAGGAAGTATATTTCCCTCGCTCATAAATTGGACACAAAGATTTAACGCCAATAGTGAAAGATAACCAGACTTCCAATCACCGAAATCTTCCCTTTTTTGTTTCTAATTTCATACATAAGTTTAACACTTGAAAGTAAAATAATGGGCCAACTGAAAAAAAGCTGCGAAATAATGTGAGAATTCTTATTAAAAAACTCGCCAAATCAACTTCAAAAGCTCCATTAGCATGTAACATAACAAGTTTAATAAATATATCGAGCCATTATTATCATTGAAATTTAAATTAAAATGCAAAATAAGAGAAAAGAAGACGATGCAAGCTTAAAATTTTAATCTTCGCTTAGGTGGTAAGAAAATACATCGCCAAGTTAAAAAACGTACCTATAACTGAAACGTACATACTACCAAAGATCTCCGTTATTGAAATATTCTCAAAAGCTTTACGGAGAACTTCCATTAAAATGTAAAAAAAATCGCCAAATAAATTAATTTGACCATCTAAACTCATCAAAAGTTTTGATAGAACTATCGTTCCAAAATCGCCATTTATCGCTCTGCGGTGCCAGTGTCGTTTCATAGTTAATTAATAATTAGAATCAATTAAAATGAAAAATAATTCACTAACTAATTAAAATAAGCCGTTAAAATGCAGAATAAACCAACAAATCGAACGAGCTATTAAATAACGTTAAAATACACTAAAATAGAATTGAATGCCAAATTGTAAAATGGTCGCCAACAAATTAACTTTTAATTTTGTCTTTTATTATTTGATTTGTAGAAATGTTAGTTACCATAAAATTCGATAGATGTCGCTGGAAAAGGACGTCCGTTTTTATCCCAAGGATTTTGATCAAATGAAGAAGCCTGTATAAAACGCTATCTAGTGTAGCCTTGTGCGAGACTATCCCAAAGACATGAAAAACAGGGGTATTTAGTATACTCACTTTGATGGCCTAATAAAAGATTCACTATCTTCAAGTGTGATGGTGGACATAACGTTTTCGTAAATAATTCATATTTTTCCAGACAAAAGCATTGTTAAACTCCCGGTAAGACATGAACTGATATTTTAAAGGTCTAATATCCAATTCGTAGAATTGTTATACGTAATTGTTATACTATATTCCTAAAATTGTTTTGAATAATCGAATATAGAGATAATTGATGTTTTTAGCAGGGACGTTTTTTGGTTGCGATCCAAATATTAATACAACTATTCCGTTTAAATTTTTACGGTTAATTTTACAGGAAGAAAGCGGAAAAATTGTTTTTGGTAAGGAATTTTATTTATCAATTATAATTTTAAATTAAATTTTTCTTAGTTTCTCTTTTATTCTAATCAATGATTTTTATTTAACTCTGTAGCCATTTTGAATATATGTGTCAATGAATAAAATTCTAATGCGTAATTACGAGTATTTTTAGCAAACAGTTGTTTCGGCCTGCTATCCAAATTCTAAAACAACTTTTTCGCTTACAATGTTATTGTTACTTTTATAAGTATAGAAAAATGAGCAGTATGGAAATAATTACTTTCAGTGGGGATTTTTTCCAATTTTTTTTTAATCCGAAAACAACCAGTCCAATGAGAATTTTATCGTTAATTTTAGAGGAAGAATAAGCAGTTTGATGTCGTTATTCTAATGGGAAATTATACCGTCAATTTTTCATTTGTCATTGGGGAAGAGTGTTAAGCATTCGCTACTTGACATCGCTTTTATTTCTGAGGAAGCCCGTGCAACGCCAGGCCACGCAGCTAGTATATTATATTTTGGAACTATTGTGCTTAGATATTATATTTTGGTAAAACGTTCTTTTTTTAGAAGGGTGTACTTATTTTCGGGGTGGGGTAGCGGATTTCAGGGAGCACAGGTCTTGTGCCCCTTTTAAAAGAATAAAATGAATCAAAAGTACTCCCATTAACTGTTTTATTTATTTTTTTCTGCATAACATACGTCAAATTTTAAAAACTATTTCTTAACATGTTCGCTGCCGATTAACACTTTCTAGACGACGATTTGTTTCCCCTGAGGAAACAATTTTTTCCTTCCAGATCTCAATCAAGGGAGACCATAGACCTCAATCAAAGAAGTACAACCACCTATTTTTTAAAGACTTACTGCTGCCGGCAGATACGAGTGTGCCAAAAACGTCACAATATTCTATAGTGCGATAAAACACACAGCAACTGCGGCAAAATTATTCTGGAGGTGTGTGCCGAATTCGGCACACCTGACGTCAGGGGTGCCCACGAGGGGGGAGGGGATTATGGCGCAAGTTGTGCTATCAAATTTTTTTAGGGGGGGGATTTTTTAATTTTGCTTATTTATTTAAATTATGCATTAATTTATTTTTTTAATTTAAATTATTTTTTTATTATTTATTTAGGTATTTATTTTTATTTATTTATGTATTGTGTGTGTGTGTGCTAGGAATGTCAGGATGGGAAAAACAGCGATTCTATTCTGCGCCTAATTAGAACTTTTAAAACATTAATATAGAAAAAAATAATAGTTATAAGTTAAAAATATAAATAAATAATATTTAAAAAACAATGCTATTTCGATTGCTATTCTTTTAATTTCGTTTTCATAATGAATTATTTCGCTCAATATCGTTTTATTTTTCATTATCGCATTACTTTTCTCTTAAATTTCGGCACACTTTAAGACATCCTATTTCGATAAGGGGTCACAATAGCAAATAATTTGAGCGTCCAAAAACATGGCTTACCATGGACTTTAGATTGCTGCTTGTTAAACTTTATTTTTATCACAACATTATCGTATGGTTTCTTGGTTATAGAACGCACTCCATTTCTTGCTATCATTACTATTTCAGTACTCTGGGGAGTGGTACACAGTAGCACAAAGCACCAACCACCCCCTGAAGGCAGCCGATTGCCAACGGGTCAGATACACCAGAAACCCAGAAGGATTCGATGGAGCTTTCAGCATGCTACACAATCCCACGTAAGTTCCAAAAGATGAGTTTATGCACCCTTCCATCTTTGTTTCGACCCTTTTTTAAATTCTGCATGCTTTTTTCAAAAAAGATTTTTATGTAGCTATTTGTCCACATCGTCTGACTCTTTAATTTATCTTTCCCTATGCTATTCTGAGCAGCATGTGGGGTGTCACCTGTACTGGAAAAAGTCTTTTTTAACCCATTAATGCCTGACATTTTTTTTTTTACAAAGATATTTTGTATACTGGTTACACGGCTACAGAACACACTTTGCAATGGTTATGTGCTGCAATCAGTTAATGGGCTGTAAACTGGTAATTGGCTGTCCGGACTGAGTATTTTAAAAATAATAAAGTGTAATAAAGTAATTATCGCTCTTAATACAAGTAAAGCATTAATACTTTATGGCCCAATTGTATTTGGAGTGATAACAATTAATTTTTTTTTCTAGAAATTATCTAAGCGCCAAAAACACAGTCCCCAGGCTGTCCCAATCCCATAGTCTAACTGTTAAAGATAGTATTTCAAAAAACCTATTAGCACTACATAAATTTGGCAATTAATATCTAAAAATAGAGTAATGAAGCTATATTTGTCTTATGAAATAAGGTATAATTACTTATTTCTAAAACTTAAAATTGTCATGTAAATTCTGTCCGGAGTTTTTTCAAACAGTCCCCTGCAACAAATTCAAAGCTGTAATACGAAAAATCTATAACTTTTGCAAATTCTTTTTGGCATGAAGTTTAAAGTAATCAGTGTGAATTTGCCGAAATCGCCGAGAACGGTGCTGAAACGCTACTTTGCTTAGTTTGAGAGCCACATTTGTGATGAAAGTATGCATCAGGGTCGTTGCGAAAACAGTCCTCTGGGAAGTGATTTTATTAATGTCAATTAATTTAATTATAAAACATATTAGTTATTATGTCCACGATTTGTGCCTAAATTTATAGGTAGCCTCGTAACTAATTATGTTCCAATAGTTTTGCAGATATTACGCAACAAAGAGCAAGAACACAGTCACCTGGCACAGTCCCTGCCAGTATACTAGCGGGGACTTACCCCCTATCATGATTTATCAGAAAAACACAAACTTCAATTGGCCCTCTTTCAAACCAGAGTAATAGATTCATTTTCTGAGCAATAGTATTATAATTATACGAACATTTCAGAAAACCGTGCCCGGACAGATTTCGTGTGAAAAATTACGAATTTACAGAGAATCGCCCTAATAACGAATTGAAACAATACCGAAGTAATACTGAGCACAGTTATTTGGTTGAAATGTTCAGTTTTGGTAAATTCAAACACTTTTTTGGACCGTCCCTAAAAAGGGACACTAGGCATTAATGGGTTAAGTCTTTTTTTTTTGGAAATTCCACGTCAAGTCAGAGTATTTTCAGTTAGGCTCGTGTTGTCACTACTGTGAATGTATTTTGCTCTGTTAATTGTTTGAGGGGCTATCCGCGTACGTTGATTTTAATTACGTTTTGTATAGTTAAGTGAACCATGATTATTGATGTTCGCTTCACTGCTGGTTATTTAGCAATTGAAGGGGATAAAGGTGATATGTGACAGTTTTGGAAAAACACACTTTTTACCAAGGATGAAGGTAATATACAGTGCGTCTCGAAATGATAGGTCCACCCTTATTTTTCTAAATTTCGACTCTTAATTGAGAATAAGAATCACTTTTTTTGATAGTGATTATCTATCTGTAATTGTTATAACTATGTTTGATAAAATTTCTTAAATTATAAATCATTTCTTTTTATTTGATGCAAATTTTCATTTTCAGACCGTTTCAAAAAGATAGGTCCGTCTTCAGAAATTTTGCCCCAACCACGTTTATTTCCAAAAATTTGCATAAGTATCGTTGCTTAGTATTACTACGGGATTATGCTTGATACTGTGGAGGTATTTAAGCAGATTTGAACAGCACTTTGTAGTCAAACAAAACGGGTTGTCATTGCAGTCTTTCGCTGGTTGAGCAGGGGAAATTTGATCAATTTAAACAGTCTGGAAAATCGAATAGAGAAATAGGTAATCTTTTAAACAGATCGCAAAGTGTTGCAAACAATTTTTTGCTATTTAGAAATGCTTATAGCAGTAAAAAATCATCTGGCCGCCCATCAAAAGTTACACCCCGACAAGGAAGCACTATCGTAAGGGACCTAAAAACTGGAAATAATGAGCATATCCACTTAGGCCACACAACTAAACCCTTCAATATGAAAATCTACAGTCCACAGAGCGGTAAAGAAGTTTGGCAGTTTAGTTTACTTGAAGAGAAAAGCGGCTCCGAAATTGACTAAAAAGCACAAAGAAAAGAAATTGAAATTCGCGCAGGAAGTGATGTCCTGGAAACGAGATAGGCATCGTGTGATATTCAGTGATAAAAAGGAATTCAACCCGGATGGTCCAGATGGTTGGCATTATTACTACCACGTTCTGCGTAACGATAGACAGATATTCTCGAAGAGGCAAGCTGATGGTGGTTCCTTTATGGCGTGTGCCCGATTCAGAGGGATAGGAAAAACTGATATAGCATTTGCAGACAATCGTTTGAATGCTGCTAGCTATAACAAGCTGTTTGAACAATATTTTATTCCACAATCAGAACCCATTGGGGGCTCATTCTTCTTGTTCCAACTGGACAATGCTCCTCTGAACTCTGCAAAGTCCACTTTTGAATGGTTTCTGGATAATGCTGTGCATATTATCGATTAGCCACTTTGCAGCTCCGACCTGAATCTAGTAGAAAACATGTGGGGTATACTCGCAAGAGCGGTGTAAGCAGGCGGAAGGCAGTACAAGAGTACTGCAGACTTAAAAAGGGCTATTTCCTCCGAATGGTCAAAAATCGGGACAAATTGTTTGCAAAAACTTGTAGAAACCATGCCAAATAGGATTTATGAGCTTATTCAGAAAAAAAAATCAGAAAAATCTTATTAATTCAACATTTATTTGATGCTTGGTTCAGTGGACCTATCTTTTTGAAACAGCTGTTTCATCTAATTTTAGTTTTCCTCATTATTCCTATTATTTGTAAATTATTTATGAGATATTTTACATTGAATGGAGTAATGTAGTTTATAAAATAGTACTTCGTACACAATACAACCTTTTTTACCAGCATGACTTTCGTTTTTACTGGTGGACCTATCATTTCGAAACGCACTGTATACAGGGTGTCCACTCCTATCGTGGACCAATAGCTAATTTCTAAACCGTTAGAGATAAGCATATAGTTCATTTAGGAAAAAATCTCTGAATTACGAAAGGAATTTTGGGTCTATTCAGTGTTTTTCAAAAAATCAAATTTTGAAAGAGTTACGAAATTTAGATTTTTATACAGCCCCCCAGTCCTATCAATCATGTTTAGTAAAACATTCTTGACACTGTAACGTTTAAAACTAAAAAAAAATCACTGTTTTACCACAAAAATTGACCGAGTTATGACGTTTTGAAAAATCAAGATTTTGCATTATTTCATGACGTCATCGAGAGATCGCTCCACCGATGTTTAGTTTTTCATTGCAATTTAAAATTATGTCGTTTATTGTAAATATGGTAAATCTTCATATTTTTAAATGCATATATGTTTGCTAAATGGATACAAAAATTTCAACAAAAAGTTGAAAATGGCTGTTTTATAAGGCATAATAAAATCATTAACAGGGAGCTACATCACTTTTGCAATGAATGGCACGTTTGTTGAATTAATTGTCACAATGATTTCTGCTCTAACTGAACAGAACACTAACATTTCTCTTCAGAATAGAAAACATGGTTCAATCAATTTTCTAATCACTCCATTACATATTTTTGTTTTACTTTATTTTTTTTTCTTAAAATTATGTTTCGTTTTGTAAAATGTAGTTCCTAGCTAGAATACAGGACTTTAGCCGTCCCTTATCAAGGTTCCCCGGGACGCGGGACAATGCTACAAAAAACGGGACAGTCCCTTGAAATCCGGGACGTCTGGCAACCCTGCTTTCAATTGTCACCCGCTCTACTGCCAAATATTCGTAAATAAATTTGTGTTTTTATCAAGATTGGAACATTTTCACGTCATTTAACAGAGCTTGAAGGTACGACGGACACATTACAATATTTTACAACTGTAATTAATGAAAAATAAAGGATAAACTAAAAAACATTGAAACGAAGTATTTAATTTTATACCTTTTATTAGACAAAACAGCACAACTTTGGTCGTGAAATTTTTAAAACAAATTAATTTTCAGAAATTCCAAAGTATTTGAGAACGGAACCTTTTGGCAGGAGAGTCACAAAAGCCCAGGAGAGCTGAAATTTCGACTCAAGAGCTGTAAGTTCTTTATTTTCATTTTATTTTTCTTCTAAAAGTGCTAAGTGAATATGATCGGTTTGTACTTGTGTTTAGAACTGTACCATTTGTTATGTTTCTAGTTTAAACTCAAACGCGATGGACTTTTTGTAGTAGCAACTTTTGCACTGTCCTACCACTGATAGAAAGAAATCAGTACAGACTACTTTTTTCGAGTTATGCATTATTTCTTCATGTTGATCTTTTTCTCCTAAATCCTCTCTCTTCCCCCCTCGCCATTATTAGTCTGTATAATAAGAATCGGCGCGTCATGCCCAAACAACTTTCCCGCTCTCTATACCTTTTCGCCTGTTGGTTGTCATATGGGACTATGATTTTTTTTCCCACACAGCTTCTGCAGCACCAAAATCGCCAAATGCCGCGAAGCTTGGCAGCATGTTCGACCTTACACTTTTTTTTAAAACTTTTTTTAAGTATTTGTTTGATTTAAAAAGGAAGAAGAGAGATTGCGCAAGCAGGTAAACGAAAGGCTTGAAAAAAGATTATCAGTTTCTGAAAATTTTGTTTTACTAGCTGCGATTACCTTTCTTTTTTCGCGTTTTCCATGACATCCAGAAAAAAATTGAAATGAATTGTAACTAAATTGATAAATAATTGTTTTTGTGCGAGTTCATTGTAATCTTGCAAAAGTTGTCTCTCCACTCAAAATTAGCGTATTTCTTGAAACTTTACCTGAATATTGACTGCTTGCTATGCACCATCAAACTTCGCGTGATTGGGATTGGCGAGAAATTTAAGCGATATCACTGAACTGAGTAGGCATCATTACTGTCGACCATTGAACTAAAGGTAAACAGGAACGACTGCTTCGTATTCCTTCCTGTGGTGAAAGAGTGTGCCCGCTTCTAAACCGGTTCTGAAAAGTTGACAGCAGCGAAGACGGCAAAAGACGACGTCCTCATCATTGGAGTCATAGAAATAGTATAGGAGTTGTTGAAGCTTTCGCTTATTTCATTCAAAATTACAAATCCCAAAGCTTTTACATCATATATCTCAAAGGGCAGTTTGTTTATGTGCTAGAAAACAGTTTTTAAAATTATTTCTGCTGCGGAGAAAGCTTTTCAAATACTCAAATCGAACCAGAAAATTTTAAATAAGAATGTTAACATTGCAGTAAGACTAATAGCAAACGAATCTATATTAAATAAAGGCTTAAAATTTTCTCATCCCATTTCTGAAGAAATCGGGTGTGAGCTTCTGCATGAATATCAAATGATGACAAAAATTATTCAAACATACATTAATATCAGACTTCATTCTCACGCTAAATTTTTAACTTTACAAAAGTGTCATATAAATGCCACAACAGTACGCCAAAAATTAAATAAGATCATTTTATTTAAGAATTGCTAGCTTCGCTCATGCAATTAAAGGTTGTTTACTATTCATATGCTAAAATAAAATAAACTTCATTTTGTTATGTGTATGGGTCATTCCGACGAAAATGGTACAAATCATGTCCGAGACTTTAGAATTTTTTAAAATCAATTTTAATAACTACCACCCATTAAGTGTATTTTTTATTGGTTCTCCACTTAATTTTGTGCCATCAAGTATCAATTGATTAGGTATAACCCATTTAGAAAGGACACAAAAAAATTATCTTTGTCAGAAGAAGGAGAAAATGACGTGTCCCAGCTTCAAATTTCTAGACTTTTAAATGTGATTTAAAATTAAACTGAAATGCAACAACAAAATAAATTACACTGTACTGCACAAAAGATGCTTCTGACACCATTTCTACAGATTATTACGCAAATGAAAAAAAAATCCCCAAAAAACACTATTATTTATTCATGTCCCTAGATTTTCTATGTTTCGAATTGTCCACTCTGTTAGAAGCCTTTTGGAAATAAAATAAACAATTGCATTCAATCTGATATATTTTTTAAAAAATGATTAGCTTGCTGCATTGAATTATGTAGTAAACAACCAGGGTGAGCCTAATGCTTTTCTTATGATAGTTAATTTGAACTGTTGGATGTCCACTCTGTTAGAGCCGATTTCATGATGAAAAAAATAGATTTTTTGTTGAAATTGCAGACAGACTTACAGTTTTAGGCTGTTTATTCCACTTTATGCTTGTTCTGTGATTCTAACTTTTCTTTGTGATTATACAGATATTTTTAAAGGCTTATTTGTCCACTCTGTTATATGTCCACTCTGTTAACCAAAGTGATCAAAATATTTGAAATCCTTTCATAAATGAGTCATGTACTAGTTATTTACACTTCATTATACACAAATAAATGGAAACTCAATAAAAAAAATATGATTAGTTGATGGAAATTATTTAAATTCATAATCTTAAGTAAAGAGTTTCAGACATGATTTGTACCATTTTCGTCGGAATGATCCGTATGTATTTCATTTTGTTTTTGCCATTAGAAATAATTTGTATTGCAATAATATGATCAATTTTGAAAAACTCTTTCTATAATATTTTCTGTGGATTCTTTCTATCAAAGATTTAGAATTGCCGAGTTCTTTTCTGGTTGACAGATGTGTTCTGTGACGATTTAAATGAAAAATCTTCTTTTAACTTAAAAGAGAAACTAGTAATAATCCTTCACTTTCATTGTCTAAGTAGACAATGTTAATAATGTTTAAAAGCAAACGTTTAAATAATGATTTAAAAGCAAAAGAGCGGCGTAAATGCATTTGTTTAAAAAATAGTTTGTTATGAAATAGTGAAGCATTTTTGTGTGAATCTAAGAAGGAACTTGTTTCAGTGAGCAAAGCAGATTGGTGTCTACCCCATTTCGCCTTCGAAACTGTGTGATGAGTCTGTCCCTCCCAGTGGGCTGGGTCAGGTGTCAATCAAACCATCGGGTGGTCAACCTAGGGATAGTTTCGGGGATATTTTTTCCCGAAAACTTCCCCCAACCGATTCTCTTTCTCCCTACGCGTACGCACTGCACCTGCACCCACCCACGTGGTTTTTTTTTCATTCGGCGTCCAGCGTTCGTATTATCAACATGGACACGAAACATTCTATGTAAGTGACATTATAATACATTCAGTATTATTATACCATGTCACTAATAATGACATGGTACAATTAGTGACATGGTACAAAAATTAGTACCATGTCACTAATTTTTGTCACAGAGAAATAGTCATCAAAATGCTGAGATACTATTGCTGACCATAAAATGACGTTAAAAGTTTTTGTCCTAAATGATTTCGAAATTAATAGGGAACATTTCGCGATTATTTGTGCAAAAATGCAAATTTCTGGTAATTTTAGTCTTGTTTAAGGGTTTTATTAATTTAAGGATGTGGATTACTTTATTTTTTGACATAATTTTAAAAAGGTTTTTAATGGATACATACGGAATCGGAAAACAAATGAAAAAAACTGAACTTTTCAAGTGTGGGAGTATTATATCGATGATTGAGATTTTGTTGCAGTCGATAAATATCAGACAATAATCGTTTTGTTTTGGATACGTCGTACGTAGTCTTTGGCACTAAAACTGGCGTCAGTTGAAAAAATCGACGAGAATCTCAGTTATTAAAACCTTGCAGCAAATTTGGCAAAATTCCTGTTTAATCGGATACTAAGAAACTGCCCTATTGCAAGTATCCCGAGAAAGTGACCAATCAACGCAAACAAATTTAAGAAATGCCGTTAAATTGTGTTTAAAGCTCCATCAAATTGGAAAATAATGAACCTAATCCATTTATTAGTTGCCAATCTCTTCTAGCGGTTACGTTACCGATACTCTAAAGCACATATTTATAAAACTCGAGAAAATAATTGACGCAGTGAACAATCTACTAATAAAGGAATACAATTTATTCTACAAAATAATATTTGCACGTTTCAAAGCACAATAAAAAACACATTGCTTACGGATAAATATTATACTTACAACTAAGACTACAAAATGTTTTAAGTAGAAATCATGATAAGCTCGTTAGAGTGCGGACGCGCGAGTGTTTCCAATGTCTATGTAAAAGCCTGGATAATAACCATGAAGCTGAAAAAAAATTACCGTAAAATGGGGTGAATCGGAACACTTTTCAGCTTTGGTTGTAAAAAAAGTAGTTAAAAGATTTTTTTTTAATTTGATTTTTTGGGTAAAAACTTCGGTCTTGCTTTACTTTTGATATTCCAAGCGAAGACAAAGCATTTTGAAAAATTATTATTAAAATATATAGGAAATTATGGGTGTTCCGAATCACCCCGCTGATAGGGGTCAATCGGAACACTTGTTAAAATTTTTATTTTTTTTTCAATTTAACCTGTAATAGGTCTCACAAAATGAGTAATATTGATGGGGGAGAATAAGAACAGATAATTACTGTCAAATATATGCATAATTTCAATACCAGCAAACGTGTATAATTTGTCAAAATTCAAAATAATTTTGAACTTATGAAAAATGAAAAGTAATTTTAAGAAATGCTTTTGAATTGAAATACAAAGATTTAACATGAATGGAAGTCACTCATGTCGTCCACAAATATGTACTTGTCCTTAAAACTAGCAATTGTGACTTGGCTTAAGTTTTTTCATAACATCTCCTGGGATGAACTCTGTCTTTTCTTTAGTTTCTTGAAATCTCTGGGTTTCGGGGATTGTCCTGAAAGCTTTTTACGCTTATTCATCACTGTCTGTGTGCTGGATTTTTACTACATAAAGTCTATGTGACTTTCCCCCTCGTATTTTAAGTAAAAAGTAGTCTCCTGGAGAAAAAATCTTTTGAAATCTGCAACTGTTTGTCATTCTAAGATCTAGTTGCTCACGAGAAGGGATAAACAGTAATAAAACCTTGTCCTTGTCTTGATTAGAAGAATTGGGGTAAGAATCTTGATTTTTCAAACAGTTTTCTTCAAATAAGTTTGAATTGGAACAACAGGACTAAGTGTTCCGATTCACCCCGCAAAATTTTTTTCGATGCCATTTTTCAGAATTCTTCATTTTTATGACACAATTTATAAAAAATGTCAATTCTAATGCGGTATTCTGTTGTTCAGATACATGTATAATTGAAACATACCACTCTTAGTTTTTAAATATAAGAAGGTTTGATCTTGCATATGAAGTTTTGCAGTCTATGAAAATGTGATGTTTTCTAGCGTTCCACGTGCAGCCCTCCTTAGAAGCCAATAGCGTTGCCAGATTGACAAAAGTAATTTTTTCCTACTCCATATGATCTTACCTTACTAAGAAAAAAATTCATGGTGAAAAATACCCAATAGTTTATTTATGAAGAATTTCGTTGTACGGTCGGGAAGTTTTGTTCCGATTGACCCCGCTGTTCCTATACACCCCATTTTACGGTACTTTTTGATTTGACTTGAGAAAAGTATTGAACATTTAATGCGAAAAGCGGAAATGATACACGCAATTCTAGCGTGTATCAGTGACAGGGAGTTGAGATGATGCACTAAATACTGAATTCGTTTGTTGAAATCCTTCGCGGATTTATGCGAAAAATGTACCTTAAATTGCAATGAAAAAAGCGCTACCAATCGATCTTTTTCGAATATCGTAAAAAATTATAGCCTATGTGTTATTCTGATGTATAAGCTACATTATGGTAAAAGTTTCATTAAAATCCATTCAGTAGTTTTTGCGTGAAAGAGGAACAAACATCCATCCATCCATCCATCCAAACTTTCGCATTTATAATAGTACTAGCCGGGTACCCGGCCCTGCCCGGGTTTCTGCCGGGTATGGTGTTTTAGTGACACTCGTTCATGAATTTTTCAACAATAAAGTGCATATCTATATACACAATGGCTACTTCTGTAAACAATGGCAATTTTTTCTGACTGGACAAACTAAAAAACTGTATTACACACCTTAAATACAAATGCAAGCTACAAATAATGTTTAGGCAAATCGGAAATGTTATAAGCTTGGTACACGGTGCGGCGGAGAAACTTGCAGACTTGAAAAGTCAACTAAGGGAAAAGTACATCATGTATCAGTTTACTACTTTTTATAAGATATGGTACCCATTCTGAATTTTTATATTAGTTAGATTTAAAAACTACATTGGGAAGAATGACGGCCCCTGTTAATGATGCACTCATGTACCCTAGATTTGTTGCACTCTTTCGAGCATATCGACTGATGGGATGTTGGTGATAGTAAGCCGGATGTTGTTCTCCAGGCGTTGCAGGGTTCGGGGCTTGTCGTTGTAAACGATCGATTTGAGATACCCCCATAAAAAATAGTCACAGAGTGTCAAATAGGAAGAGCGGGCCGGCCACAGTACGTCACCTTTGAAGGAGACGTTATCACTCAACTGGTGAACCACAGCAAGTTTGTAGGGATGAAACTGGAGTTCGTTGTGAAGAATTCGTCTCAGTGTCCAATCAAAAATCCCCAAAGCAGCAGCGTGTTTACGCGCCGAACGCCTGGGAGAGCGCAAAAACGATTCCCTCACTTTTTCGACGTTTTCTATGGTTCTGGAAATTCGTTGACCTCCTGGGCCTCTGTTTGCCACACTCTCACTTTCCCTGAATGTTTTCACCCACAAAACAGTCGATTTTCAGCCAGGAATGGGAAAAACGGGCTGAATTTTGAACCGAGTTCGGAAGGCACGTTGAGTGGCGACCACCGAAAGATTATTTGATAAGTAAGATTCGGCGGCGAACGCTCGTTGCTCCTTTGTCCAACGCATGGCGACAACTACACTATGAGATAACAAAACTTCAGGACCTTCTCTTTAAAATGAGACGCTTCCCAATCCTTTCTGACCACTCCTTGCTAATTAGCATCCAATTAAAATCAGCAAGTTTCTCTGTCGCACCCTGTAAATTAAAATTAATATATATTTACAGTATCAATCGCACTGAAATTAACCATTTCCAAATATTGCTCGTTAAATAAGTCCCATTATTAGTTTCTATCCTCGTGACAACATTGGTGAGGTGAAAACATCTTATGTACCTAATTTAGAAATTTGTTTGACTATAAACACTTTCTATTCTATAACTATTGCCAAAATCAATTTTTTTTTTATTTCACCCGTAAGCGATTGTTGGCTCAGATAAATTTTAAAAATCCTTAGAAGGCAATAAATTCCGTACTTACTCCAGAGAAGCCTTGGTTCAAATTTTCAATATGATTACAATCAATATTGTTGTTGCATGGCACCAAATTTTTGCAACAATGGGTTGAAAATTTAATCATTTAATGGAGAAATGACATAAAATTAACTGTTTTCATAATAACTTTTTTAAACTCAGCTTTTTAGAAATAAATTATAGCTTATCCTGCTCCCTGTTACTGTAGCTACCTACGGTGAAAAAATGGTTAAAATCGGTTCAGTAGTTTGGAAGATTACCCCGGACATACGTTTTCAAAAGTAGTCTTTATTATATAGATTAATTTGAATAAAACTTTGTGTGCTTGTATTATTGTATATTTACTACATCAAAAAGCAGAAAAAACCGAAATTAGTGCAAAAACAATGAATACTTTTTTTCAAATTTCAAATTTTCGTATTTTTTAAAGAAAATTTCAAAACGTTCCAGGCGTCACATTTTTTTTTTTCAAACTTTGAATTTCCACTTAATTTCAATCATTATGCATGATTGTACAAAACAATGCAATACATGCAATGTTTTATGAGATAGTTTATAAAAGATAGCAGAAAATAAAAATTTTCAGTTGAAAAAATCATATAAATTTTCCTTTTCAGCTATCTTTTATGAACTATCACATAAAACATTACATATAATGCATTGTTTTATGCAATCATGCCTAATGATTGGAAATTAAGTGGAAATGCAAAGTTTGAAAAAAATTGTGACGCCTGGAACATTTTGAAATTTTGTTAAAAAAATATTTAAATTTGAAATTTGGAAAAAAGTATTTATTGTTTTTGCACTAATTTGTGTTTTTTATGCTTTTGGATGTAGTAAATACACAATAATACAAGCACACAAAGTTTTAGACATGTAAATCAATAATTGAAAAAAAGCAATTTTATTTGTCCACTGTAGCCTTAATCTCTAAACGGCTTTAGTTAATGATCATTCAGTATAAGATTGCATTAGAAGGTGACAATATTTATTTCTTCAGTTTACAGCTGGAATAAAATACGAAAATGTTTTATTTACTAGAATACTTTGAAATTCAAGAAAATATTTCGGAAATTTTGCCCCGCGTGACCCTTTAATTTCAGCTTTTTACTTTCAGTAACAAAAAGTTTGTTTTTGTAACAATTTTCTACGCTTTTTGCGAGTAACAAGGTATTCATAAGAAACCCTTCATATTTATTTATTTATTTATTAAAAAAAAAAAAAAAAAGTTTCCTTTCTAAAAAGTGACAAAATTGCGTATTTTAAAAGATGACGGGAAAATCGACAAAATTTCCCGATTTTCTGGTTTTCCGATTTTTTGGTTCCCGAATAAAACCCCGGTTTTGTACTGTACTTATAAGATTTTAAATGCATCTTACTGAATACATCGAACACGTCTTCTCCATGAAGGGATCAGCATTTACACTAAGTAATGTAGGACCCTATTTTTCAATTTTTGCTAATTACTAGTCTCTACATGGTCCAACTCAGATAACTTTCAAATATATTCATTAAAATATATTTTGAATCCTATATATTTTTACAAAATTCTGAAGTGTCATTATTTCAAAAATTTTAAATTACAGCTTAAAAAGAAACATTTTCATAAAGTATTCAAATTGCATAAAAAATTGCATCTTATTATCTTTGAAATGAGTTATTTAAAAAGTCGGTCGCTTCCACAGAATTTTAGTAAAATGATTTCAAGTCTGCCGGTAAGGTTAAACAAGAAGTTCTGTCAAGAACTAAACGAGCCTACTTTCCCGTACATCGACATCGGCATTCTCGCATCTGATCATTATTCTCTTGATTATCTGAGACTTAAAATTATGTCAAACATACCTTTTTAGCACTTAGAGCTGATTTCGAAAAGCAAAATATACCCCTTTCATCAGATGAAATAGACACGTAAAAAGTAATTAACGAATAAATAAAGTTTTGTCGCACCTTTTAAAGAGTAACTGTTACAGTTCCTCCGTAGAAAAAATCCTCCATCGTTTTCAAAAAAATAATAATAATAATAATAATAATAATAATATGAATAAATAAATAAATAAAAGTACAAAGAGCATCAAAACACATTTTATCAAAGAAAGAAAGAAAAAAAAAAAAACTCGTCCGTTAATAAAATGTCTCGAACTTCACTTTTACTCTGTTGCCAGTTGTTAAATATAAATAAAGAATAAAATGTTCTTGTGAATGAAAAATTTTTGTTACAAAAAAACATCGTCTGCCAAAAAAAATAATAATAATAATAATAATAATAATAATAAATAAAATAAAACAAATGAATAAATAAACAAAAAATCGTCTGCACAGTCAGTAATTTTTTTTCTGAGCCTGCATTTCCGCCATGTTTGCGGAATCGGAGTCGGAATCAGAGTCCTCACAGAAGATTACTCAGAAAAGTACGTTACAAACATTATTTATCAAAACCATTTTCTTACAAAGTTAGTTTGAAGGAAATCCGACTTTAAGTTCAGGATCAACATTCAACTTAAATTCCCCGTAGACGCTAATGTTAATTTTTTTTTTCTGAACGGTTCAATATTGAACGAAAAATGGTTCAAATCAAAAAGCGAAATATGGGAATGTATGGGAAAGCCTCTCCGAGATCTTTCAAACAAAAAAAAGTTTATTCCATTCGGACGGTTCACTCAAAAGTTATTAGGTGGGGAAGGGTTGCTTGAACGGTTCAATGTTGAACGAAAAATTGTTCAAATTGAAAATTTAAATACGGTAATGAAGTATCCTTGCTGAGATCATTCGAACAAAAAAAAGTTTATTTAAATCGGACTGTTCACTCAAAAGATATTAGGGGTGACAGCTTGATTGAGCGGTTCAATGTTGAACGAAAAATTGTTCAAATCGAAAATGTAGATACGGGAAGCATTTAAGCATACCGTACTCGATTTTGGACATGCGAAAAGATACGCGCCATCATTGGTCGATTGCGTGTCAATCAATTGCCTAACGCCGCCCATAGGTTCGGAAAGTACGGGAAGTGAAAGAAAAATGTCAGAACATTGTGTAAACGTCGTGCTAGGAAAGGGGGGGGGGAGAGAATAGGTATTAACTGTCTTGACATCGTAAAATAAATAAAAATTTAGAATTGTTAGAATCAAGCTAAAAAGTGTTTTATTCCAAAACAAACATAAATAACTTCTATGCAAATTCGTCTCAAAACACGGAGTAGTGCCATCTATATGTAAAACGGAAAACAATTTATGGAAATGCAATTTTCTTATAAAACTTAAAACCATTGCTCCAAATGTATTGGATTACTACTGTTCATGAATAATAGGTAAAATGAATATTCGCGCCCTTCTAAAACAGTTCTGAAAGTGCTGCAAAAATACTATACTTTATATTTTTACACATTTTTGATATTTTTTACAAATAAGATAGTATCTTAGAAATTTATTTTTGAGTAAAAGGGGGAAAATATTAAATTTTTACTACAGTGTTTGAGGTTTAGGGATAGATATTCTTTTATTGTTACTCTTAATGCGATATGTGTACAATGTCCATGTATTAGCATCTGTTTTATCAGTTCAAGAATTATTGATCATTAGACAGTTAAAAATGTTCATATACATTTTCTTTAAACAGGAATTTCTATTAAACGTTTGTAGTGATTATCCGACTAATTATTAATGAAGAAAATTTCCTGATTACTGGCCCTGATGAAGTATCTCGTGGGGACAAGGTACATAAATTTTAAATGAAGAAATTAAATGATTTAGTCCGCTTAAAAACCATATTTTTTGGATATCGTTTAGCATGTCGTCTAATTGAAAAAAAAAAAAAAAGTTTATTGTTGAGTACTTAGTGCTACCTTAAAGTATGATTTTTTTCCCCTGTCTTAATTTTCAGTTACATCAAACATTCATGGAGCAAAAAGAATGCAAGACAAGCAGAAGAACAAATTATGTGTTTATATACCCCAAAGTTATTTACAGATAGCACTAACGATTTACCAAAATAGGAAACGAAACGAAATGGAATATTTATATCTATTAAATTCACAAGCTCGAAAGTAACATTAAATTCAACGGACTTACAGAAATCGACAGTAATAATTTCCAAATTTTTATTACCTTGTTAAAAGCTTTACTGATGCATAACAGCCCCTCCCTTTGCAAAATAATGTATTTTATAATTGATTCAATTATATTTTCCAATATTTTAGCACCAATAAAAACAAAAGTATAACGTATACACAAAAAGATTTAATGCACATTAAAGTAGTCTAAATGCTAATGGTATAAAAATGCTTTTACCATTTTTCTACCACGAAATTATGTAATTTTTAAGTAAATATTCGTCTTTTATTTTTATGGAGACCTGTGCGAATTCATACAGGCTGTATCTCAGAATAGTATTGCCTTTGTTTTGGCGTCGAAAGGAGATCTATCGATAAGTCGATTCGACCAGTGATAGCGCGAATCTTTTCGCATGTCCAAAATCGAGTACGGTATGCTTAAATGCATACGGGAATGAAGTATCCTTGAAAAGATCTTTCGAACAAAAAAAAGTTTGTTCAAATCGGATTGTTCACTCAAAAGTTAGCATCGCGGGACCGATTGTTTGAACGGTTCAAAGTTGAACCAAAAGTTGTCCAAATCGAAAAATCAAATATGGGAATGAGCTGCACTCGCTGAGATCTTTCGAACAAAAAAAAATTATTCCATTCGGACAATTCACTCAAAAGTTATTAGGTGGAGAAAGGTTGCTTAAACGGTTCAATGTTGAACCAAAAGTGTTCAAATTGAAAATTTAAATACGGTAATAAAGTATCCTTGCCAAGATGCTTCAAACAAAAAAAAGTTTGTTTAAATTGGACTGTTCATTCAAAAGTTATTAGGGGTGACAGCTTGATTGAGCGGTTCAATGTTGAACGAAAAATTGTTCAAATCGGAAATGTAAATACGGGAATGAAGTACCCTTGAAAAGTTCTTTCCAACAAAAAAAAGTTTGTTCAAATCGGACTGTTCATTAAAAAGTTAGTATCGCGGGAACGGTTTTTTGAACGGCTCAAAGTTGAACCAAAAATTGTTCAAATCAAAAAATCAAATATGAGAATGAGCTGTACTCGCCGAGATCTTTCCAACAAAAAAAAGTTTGTCCAAATCGGAATGTTCATTCAAAAGTTATTAGGGGGGGGACAGACAGACCGACAGACCGACCGACCGACGCACAAATTCCCCATCTCAATACCCTACTTTCAAATTTTTAATTTTTCGATATTCATTTTACCTTTTTATTTTTTTAACTTGGCGATATTTTTTGGACTTGGCGATATTTTTTTTAACTTGGCGATATTTTTTGGACTTGGCGATATTTTTTAGATGCATTTTAAGCTACTTTTAATACTTTTTTCGTCTTTCTTTTATTTTTAACGGGAAAGTAGGCTAAAAAAGGCTTTTTAACGAAATTCAAAGAATAAATATTCAACAATTATAAATATTAGAATTTTAAAAAATAATGTATACATTTAAGATGTCAAAAAATGCAAATTTCGTGAAAATCTGGCCGTGTATTTTTTTTTTTTTTTTTTTTTGCTTCATTTGATACGGAGTTACCCTTAGTTTAAAGTTTGGCTAGATCGCTAGCCAGAGAATTAGTTTTACATAACTACGGTAGAAGAAATATCCCTAGAAAAATCCCTAACCCCCTCTCAGTAAAAGGCGAAGACATCAACTGTCAACTCAGCACTCCGGATATCTATTGTTCATTGTTAAGCACCTTATCGGTCCATTCATAGTGACATATCAATGGGAAGTTTTGAAGGCGAAATGGGGTATGAACCTTCTTTTTTTTGGGGGGGGGGGACAAAAAAAGAGCGATATATTCGAATGAGCGATATAACGAGGGGCTACTGTATTTTTGCACTGATTACTCATCACTGTAAGGTTTTCTATTAAAAAATGCAACTTTAACAAAGGTTGAAAACAGCGTGTTAGACGTATTCTCGTCGTCGGTATACTAAAAAATCAAAGGAACATTAGCTTTAGGTCAAGTGAGGATAATAAGCATTACGTGATTACTCGAAAAAAAAATTGTAAATTCAGTGCAATATTTACGTTATGTATTTCGCATTAAATAGCAAAATTCAGTTTTTAACCTCTGAAACTTAATTCTTGCTACTTTTCTCAAGCTGGAAGCTCTGCCTGACATCGTTGCTGCCCTCAAAGGATCCGGTTGCGAAATCTACATGGATGGAGGAATCCGATGGGGGAGTGATATCTTCAAAGCTCTTGCACTTGGTGCCGATTTCGTCTTCATAGGCAGACCACCTTTGTGGGGACTCGTCCACTCGGTATTTTCTTCCTTTCTATCCTTTTTTTTTTTTTTTTTTTGTCAGTAAGTCACAAAATTTTCAAGATTAATTTAAAACGCAACGAAAACAAGACAATATAATCAGATGTTTCGATAATATGACTTAAAAGTCCATGAAACGCATCCCCACGGTGCCCGAGAACGCTCGCAATTTACCAAATGAAACTCAGAATTATACCGAATGATAACTCTAGTATGCAGGCAAACCTACATCTAATAAAGATACATTGGCCATCATTTAAAGGAAATACTAAATTACAATACTATCTCCAAATTTTGCCGGATTAGAATTTTTTGGGAGGTCATAGTGACCTTCCATGGAGGCTCCCCTTCCCTCTATTTCTCCTTTTAAAGCCGTCGAAGGTCTGACTTCAGTACTTCAATTTAAAAAAAAAATAAGAGGTCCTGATCCCTATCCCGCTTTTTTTACGTTATCAAAAATGAATTACAATTGCGTTTTAGGAAAAGAATAGTAAAATTTCCGGAATATAGTTTTTAACTACATCCCGCTTTCTAACGTCCCCAAAGATAGCCTATAATGGCGTTTTCATGATTTCAATTTCCAAATATTCTTGAACAACCTTAAGATAGCTTACAATTGTGTTTTTCTGTCATAAACTTAAAAATGTAACTATGAAGAGGCTCGAAAGCTCCTTTTTGTAACGTCATCAGAGTTGGTCTAAATTTGGGTTTTAGGACTTCAATTTTTCTAAAATTCTAGAGGTAAGTCCGTAAACCGCATCCCTTTCATGACATCCTGAAGTATTTTTTTCATGTGATCGAAATACTGTTATCATGAATCGGCGTGATTTTTTCGATAATTTCAGAGCTTCTTCAGTCTGAAGTTATTTTATAATTGAAAAAAGATATTTTAGCTTTAAAATTAGATTTTTTTTCAAAAATAAAACGAGAGAAAAACGAAAATTTCGCCGCAAAAAATCAGGAAAAAATTAAAGCGGACATCTACCGACATGAATTAAAAAAAGTCCATAACAATCAGAACAAAACAAAAATCAACGTCCCCAAAGAGAATAAAGAAACTTTTTTTTCAAAATCAATCTGCGTTTAGTGACTACAAGAACTTAACGCGGCAACTGTTATTTCAATTCAAACAAAACAAAACTTACCTCTCCCTAGAAGAAATTATAATTTTTAAAAAAATGGATAAAAAATTAACCCAAAAACTAAGCGTTATCATATCAATGCAGTAAAAATCCTAGTTAGAATGACGATAACAAAAAACTAAAATATTTTTAAAAATGCAAACATTCTGACCAAAAATTATGTGCAAGTAATTTTGAAATATCTAAACAAAAAGCGCACTTAAGATTAAACCAAAATTCCAAGCTTTTTCTCAACAAATTTCCCTGCGATCCCTTCACAATGAAAAAAAAAAAAAAAAAGAATGGAAAGAAAAAAAAAAAAAAAAAACAGAACATAGTTAAAATACATAAATAGTTTTATCTAATGACTTAGTCGAGGAAATGAAGAATCCCTACTAGAATAAGAATTTAAAAAAAAAAAAAACTAAATATGCCAGCCATCATTAATTGCAAATACATATTTCTCTCACATATTAAAAACATTTATTTCAGAAACAAACTAAATATTTCGAATATTTTGATCCTTCTTAATCCTAGAAATTGGTATTGATCAATTTAGTTAGGTATAATACTTAGTCTTGGTCATTACCTGGTCCAGAAATTGCCATCACTTTCCTGACAGTTTATTAGGTATTAAAAATACATCTGCACGTGAATTTCACTTACTCATTTAATATTATTTTTTTTAATACTTAAAAGATCAAAAAAGCAATAATTATTTTAATCTATGAATTAAATGCTGTATCAATTTAAAATATAATATCAATTTAAAAAATTCAATATTACAATAGTTTTTCAAAATTTGTCAAAGGAATTATTTAGGAGGGCACAGTGACCTCTCTTCGGGACTCCCCTGATTCTATGAAATGTAAAAGTAGGTGTGCAATGATCAAGTAGAGAATGATACTAAAATGATTCTTGAAAAAAACCGTGTTTTTCCATCAAAAACCCAGGCGGGTTGGGCTTTTTCAAAAAAATCCGTTTTTTTTTTCAAACCCTGATTTAACGGGTATCACATGAATCATTAAACAACAGGCATTTCCATCCTGAGTGAATTCGGTCCATGATTTAAAAAATAATAATAAAAGATGTTGAGAAAAAGAGGCAGATTAACTGAAGCTATACTGAAATAATGAATATAGTGAAGTCGTGTTTGCGCAGTTCCCAGTGCATGCGACTCTCATTTGAACATTCCAAGCAAGTTTCACAGGTAAAGTGGTCGGTATTCAGGGGTGTCCCCGATAAAAAAAAAAAAAAAAAAACTCTTGAGAGAGTGGAGATTTACAATTTTCCACACGAAACTCCGAATTTTACCGAATGATAAAATATGAGAGTAGCATCATTCTCATTTTTAACTGCAATTTCGCAATGCTGTCTCCAACGTGGTCGAACAAAACTTGCTAAATAAAGAAATTCTTGGGAAATCACAATGACCTCCCAATGACTTGGCCCCTGCAGATGGTAACACATTAGCCCTAGGCTTTTGAAACTGGCCGCCCCCCCCCCCCCTTGAGGTGTTGAGTTTCAAAGTTGTAAAAAAAAAAAAAAACTTTTTTATTTACTTGACATAAAATGTATTTTCAAGGTAAACTGTGCAGCCCGGCCACACAGCTAGTTAAACATGAAATTGGTTGGTTGCATTCCAGTGTTATTAAATAAAGAACAGTAGTTAATTCAATTAATTGATGTAATTCTCGCGGCCGATCCGCCCTGCTGTCTAAAAAAGAAAGTCTTCACTTTGCATGGAAAAAGTGCCTCCCTGGGCTATAGCCCATTAAGCCCATGGCCCATACGTAAATACGGCACTGATAGCAGATGATTTTTAATAAATTGCTCACGTGTAAACAACGCATCAATTATTATTGTTGCAATCTTATATGGAATATAACTAGGTAAAGGAGTCAAAAATTTAAAATCAATTCGGCATCAAACAGACATCAAATTCTAATACGAGGGCATTTCTAAAAGTAAAGATACAAAGCACGCCAGCGGAAAATAAAAGTTTTGGCGAGAAAGTTGGCAACACGGGTGTTAATCTTGAACACCCGTGCTTGTTTCGAATTGCAATGTTGATTTTTGGGGGAGTAGTTCGTAATTAAAATGGCCGTGGCGATTCAGAATTCCGCCAAATGCGAAGGTCGCTCCGTCATTCGTTTTCTTCGTGCAAAAGGTCAGCGAGCAGCGGATATTCATACAGAAATTGTTTCTGTTTGTGGAGACATTATGAATCGACAAAATGCAACGAAATGGTGTCGTCATTTATCCGATGGTAAGTCCGATGTTCATGACGAACAAAGAACAGGTCGGCCATCTGTGATATCTGATGCCCTTCTTCAGAGAACGGAGGACGCAATTCGTGCGAATAGACGTCTCAATTTGAAAGAATTGCATAAGATAAAACCGGAACTGTCAATGACAACTCTTCATGAAGTTGTGACTATCAAGTTAGGGTACAAGAAATTGTGTGCACGCTGGGTTCCGAAAATGTTAACAGAAGAGCACAAAAAGAAAAGGATGGGCTTTGCACTCGACTTCCTCACACGCTATGCAGAAGAAGGTGATGAGTTCCTTGATCACATTGTGACAGGAGACGAGACGTGGGTTTACCACCATACACCGGAAACCAAGCAACAGTCACTACAATGGCGCCCTTCAAATTCTCCAAAAGCGATAAAATTCAAAACATCGATTTCCGCGAAAAAAATCATGGCTTCTTTTTTGGGGGGGGGGGGGGGATAGGCAAGGCATTCTTCTTGTTGAATTTATGCCTCCAGGAACCTCAATGAATGCTACTGCATATTGCCAGAGTTTGACACGTCTTCGAAGGGCAATTCAAAACAAAACGCAGGGGAATGCTGACAAATGGAGTTCGCTTGCTTCATGACAACGCTAGACCTCACACAGCGCTCCTAACCAAATCACTGCTCAAAAAATTCAAATGGGAAGTGATGGAACATTCACCATACAGCCCAGACCTTGCTCCCAGCGACTTCCATTTATTTCTTTACCTGAAATCACATCTTAGTGGAATATATTGAAGTCTCAAATTTTAATGAATATGCATCGAGACTCATGATGCATCACATGGAGATGTATGGAAAAGACCCTCAAAATGATGATTCTTAGATTTCAGACAAACTTATTTATAGAACTTCAAATGCTCCATTTTTCACAATGCGCACAATGTACAATTTACACATGAAGAGGCCATTTTTTTTGTATCCAGTTTAAAGAATAAAAATGTGTTTTTCTTTATTTATCTTTTTTAAATAATATTGTTACAAATCTTGTAAATAGTTGTTGTTTTTCCTGCCTTGCATCATTTTCATTAGTTTTGGTTTTATCTGACGTCATGTTGCAAAAGTATCTGAAGATATCACTTTTATCACTTGTATACCGTCCCCGTAACACTTTGTAGTTTTTACACTTGCCCTAACTTTAATAAGCGTGAAGAAATTTTCGCTCGGAGTGGTGTTTTTCTTTTTATTTCTAGCGTTTTCTTGAATGAATTGTTTAAAGTTATGAATGATTTGGAATATTCCAGATATTACTAGAAAGTTGTCGGGAATTCTTTCCGTGTATAAATAGCTGGCCTTGAACACAAGTCAGTCAGTTTTTCTCAGATGGGATTTTCTGAGAGGCTCGTTTTTATTCGCTTGGGCGATGTTTTGCTTTTGTAATTGCTTAATTACTGTTCACGTTAGATACGTGGTGCTGAGTTACTGTTGAGAGTACAGTGTACTGTTTTGCTACCTAATTGCTGGATGTTTAGCAATTGTTTCCCGCTTTATTGTAAATAGTGTACATACTTGTAAATAAATTTATAGTTACTTCCTCAAGATTGGACTGCTCATTTGAAGAAAGTTGAAGGTGCTACGGACTCGTTACAATTTTGGCGCCCAACGTGGGGCATCTTCAAGGACTTTCTTGGAATTATCTGTGAACTTGGACTTTTCTTCCTAAGGACTTTTTGACTTCGGAATTTTATGGTGATTACTCGAGCAATGGAGGAACAACTGCAAAAACTCCTTGATGCGATCAACGCTGTTAAAAGTGACATGACTACGAATCAAGAACAATTAAAAAATGACATGGCTGCGAATCAAGAACAATTAAAGAATGATATGGCGATTATGGCTACTAATCAAGAACAATTAAAAATTGATCTGGCAACTAATCAAGAACAATTAAAAAATGACATGGCTGCGAATCAAGAACAATTAAAAAATGATCTGGCAACAAATCAAGAACAATTAAAGAGTGATTTAACCGCGAGCATAACTTCAAGTCAAGAAGAAATTAAGAGCGATCTAACGTCAATGAAAAGTTTGGTGGAAACTAAATTTACCAACATAGAAAATAAAGTGGAGGTTCTAGAAGAAAAAGTTGATAGCGTTGAGAACCGAATCACCACAGTAGAAAACCATATGGAAAAGAAAATTAAAGAACTTGAATCGAAGTTATCAGCATCCTGCAACAACTCAAGTGACTGTGTAGCTGCAGCTGGAACTTCTCGTCCATCCATCAAACTGGCTACGTTTGACGGGAAGACCTCGTGGAATATTTACAAGAAGCAGTTCCTCATCGTTGCAGAAGCAAACTCCTGGGACTCTTCCACGAAAGCCTGTCAACTTGCAGCCTCGCTGAGAGGGGATGCAGCTGATATACTACAGACCTTCCCAGAGGACAAGCACCATGACTTCGAAGCCTTATCATCGGCCCTGGAGCTTCGCTTTGGCGAAGTATGCCAAAAAGAAATAAGCCAACTCCAGCTGAAATCCCGACTGCAGAGGGCCGGAGAGACTTTGCAAGTTTTTGCAGCAGACGTCGAGAGGCTTTCCCATCTCGCCTTCTCGAACTGTCCTTCGGATGTTCGCGATAACCTGGCGCTGAACTACTTCATAGACGGAGTGCGAAGTCCAGAAATTCAGACGGCTCCACCAGATTTTGTGTTGACTACCGACGTCTGAATGACATCACCAAGAAGGACAGTTACCCTCTTCCACGGATCGATGACACTCTGGACACCCTTTCCGGACACAAGTGGTTTTCGACCCTGGATTTGAAGAGCGGCTACTGGCAGGTGGAGATACACCCCGACGACCGAGAGAAGACGGCGTTTACAACAGGACAAGGCTTGTGGCAGTTTAAAGTGATGCCTTTCGGCCTCTGCAATGCACCAGCCACGTTCGAGCGTCTTATGGAATCAGTGTTAAGAGGACTCTCTTATGAATCCTGTCTTGTCTACTTGGACGACATCATCATCATAGGACGCAGTTTTGAGGAACATTTGGCTAATCTTGGGAAGGTGCTGCAAAAGCTTAAGGAAGCCAACCTGAAGTTAAGCCCGTCCAAATGTAATTTGTTTCGCCGTGAAGTGAACTACCTTGGTCACATTATCTCTTCAGAGGGTGTACGAACAGATCCAGACAAGGTATCCGCAGTCAAGAATTGGAGCCGCCCCGAAAATGTTCATCAGCTGCGAAGCTTCCTGGGGCTCTGCACGTACTACAGGAAGTTTGTGAAGGGTTTTTCCAATATTGCACGACCTTTGCATAAGCTGACGGAGAGCAAACGAAAATTTGAATGGTCCAAAGAATGCGAGGATGCATTTCTACAGCTGAAGGAGGCTTTAACATCAACGCCTATTCTCTCTTATCCTCAGCCTGAAAAATCCTTCATACTTGACACTGATGCGAGCCACGAGAGTGTTGGAGCTGTTTTATCTCAAGAAATAGACGGTAACGAACATGTCCTTGCCTACTGGAGCAAATGCTTATCCAAGTCGGAGCGAAATTATTGTGTCACGAGAAAGGAATTGCTCGCCATAGTTAAAGCTGTAGAACATTTCCATCATTACCTCTACGGCCGTAAATTCCTGCTCCGGACAGATCATGCCTCTTTAACTTGGCTTTTGAATTTCAAGAATCCAGAGGGCCAGGTAGCCAGGTGGATACAGCGGCTCCAGGAATATGACATCGAGATTAAGCACCGAAAAGGTTCGTCACACGGTAATGCTGACGCATTATCAAGAAGACCTTATTCCGAAAACTGCCATTATTGCTCCCGAATTGAGAAACAGTACGGGACGACAATCCCTACTGCCTGTCAAGTTACTGCTACTTCATCATCTTCAGATCCTGATCCATGGAGTGACGACCAAGTTAGAAAAGATCAGCTTGAAGACCCAGACCTAAAGCCTATCATAGAGTTAATGGAAAAAGACAGTAGGCGACCTAGTTGGCAAGACATTTCTATCTACAGTCCTGCAACGAAAAGATACTGGGCTCTATGGAACTCTCTCCAGCTGCGAAATGGCGTCCTGTATCGGAAATGGGAATCTGACGATGGTAAAGCATTCAAATGGCAGTTACTCCTTCCCAGATCAAGAATTCCAGACGTTCTAAAGGAGTTGCACAGTAGTCCGACTGGAGGACATTTTGGTGTGTTGAAAACCCTCTGCAAGGTTCGAGAACGCTTCTTCTGGAGCAAGGCGAAGGATGACGTAGAGAAGTGGTGTCATTCTTGTGACGCTTGTGCTGCCCGTAAAGGACCGAAGAGAAGAAGCCGCGGGAAGCTACATCTTTACAACGTAGGAGCTCCTTTCGAACGAATCGGGATCGACATTCTTGGTCCTCTACCGAAAACTACTGATGGGAACAAATACATTCTCGTTTCCATTGACTATTTCACCAAATGGCCCGAAGCATATTCCATTCCGGATCAAGAAGCTACCACTGTAGCAGAAACTCTAGTCCAGCATTGGATCTCGAGATATGGGACACCTTTGCAGATCCACTCCGATCAGGGGAGAAACTTCATCTCTGCTGTGTTTAAGGGCCTATGTAAAATCCTCAAAATTGAGAAAACTCGAACGACACCACTACACCCACAATCGGACGGCATGGTGGAGAGATTCAACAGGACAATCCTTAATAATCTCTCGCTTATGGTCTCCAAAAATCAACAGGATTGGGACAAGAAACTTCCTCTGTTCCTGCTGGCCTACCGCAGTGCTGTCCACGAGACCACCGGATATTCCCCATCACAGATGCTCTTCGGCCGAGAGCTTCGGCTACCTTGTGATCTCTTCTTCGGTCTCCCTCCAGATGCGCCTTCATCGCCTGAGGAATACGTCCAGGATCTCCAGGCCCGGTTGGAGGACGTTCATCACTTCGCACGGGAGCGAATCAACATCGCGACGGAGAAGATGAAGACCCGATACGACACAAGGTCCACTGGTCATGACTTTCAAGAAGGTGACAAAGTATGGCTATGGAATCCCATCCGACGTAAAGGTCTGTCACCCAAATTGCAGTCGCATTGGGATGGACCTTACACAGTTCTCCACCGGCTGAACGACGTCGTAGTGAGGATCCAGAAGTCATCACATTCAAAACCTAGGGTTGTCCATTATGATCGGCTAGCCCCATACTATGGCCATAGTTCGTAAAGTAAATCTAAAGCTACCATGGTAATTTGTTTGTAAATTTTGTAAATAACTTTTGCCTTTAATTGTCTGTAATATTACTTCATCAATGTTATTATTTCTTTCATGTTCTCATTGTTATTGTTTATCATGTTTATGATTGGTCATCATGTAATGTGTGCATCTGTAAGTCTTCCCTTGCTTCCTTTCTGGGGATTGTACTGCCCGGGACGTGCAGTCCTTGGGAAGGGGGCAATGTTACAAATCTTGTAAATAGTTGTTGTTTTTCCTGCCTTGCATCATTTTCATTAGTTTTGGTTTTATCTGACGTCATGTTGCAAAAGTATCTGAAGATATCACTTTTATCACTTGTATACCGTCCCCGTAACACTTTGTAGTTTTTACACTTGCCCTAACTTTAATAAGCGTGAAGAAATTTTCGCTCGGAGTGGTGTTTTTCTTTTTATTTCTAGCGTTTTCTTGAATGAATTGTTTAAAGTTATGAATGATTTGGAATATTCCAGATATTACTAGAAAGTTGTCGGGAATTCTTTCCGTGTATAAATAGCTGGCCTTGAACACAAGTCAGTCAGTTTTTCTCAGATGGGATTTTCTGAGAGGCTCGTTTTTATTCGCTTGGGCGATGTTTTGCTTTTGTAATTGCTTAATTACTGTTCACGTTAGATACGTGGTGCTGAGTTACTGTTGAGAGTACAGTGTACTGTTTTGCTACCTAATTGCTGGATGTTTAGCAATTGTTTCCCGCTTTATTGTAAATAGTGTACATACTTGTAAATAAATTTATAGTTACTTCCTCAAGATTGGACTGCTCATTTGAAGAAAGTTGAAGGTGCTACGGACTCGTTACAATATCTTTGAAATGAATGGTTGAACCATATGTCTGTAATGATTTGAAAGAAAACTATTGATTTTTTTCAAACATAAAGGGAAACAAATGACTGGCATAATCTATGAATCTGTAATATCAGATTTTAAAAAGTCAGAAATTTTATTAGTTAAAATTTCAATCGAAGTTTTTTATTTCAAAATTTTAGTTATCTTTATTTAAAAAGTTTAAAATTATCTGCTTTTTTTTTAAATAACCTTCCTAGCTCACTAATTTTACCGAGACTTACTACTTAAGTTTAAACTTAATGATTTCATTTCTACAGATATCAATTGGAATTAGTATAACCTATCGGATTTCTATTGATGTCAATTAAAGCTTTAAGTGATATCCATTGGGATCAGTATCCTACTGACCAGATTTCTATTGATATCTATAAAGCTTCTATTGATATCCATTGAAATGCTTTCCTACTGACCAAATTTCTATTGATGTCTATAGGGCTTCTATTGATATCCATTGGGATGCTTTCCTACTGACCAAATTTCTATTGATGTCTATAGGGCTTCTATGGATATCCATTGAGGTTATGATCAATAGGCTACAGGTATCAATAGCTTCTATCGATACCAATAGAGACATCTATAGAAATCAATTCATATCAATAGAACTCTACCGATATCAATAGATTTTTCTATTGATCTCTATGGGTCATTTTTAGTAGGGCCAACAATGTATTTTATTAACACAACTACTGCATAAGAAATTTTGCCTGTATTTCATTTATTTTCTACAGGGACAAGAAGGTGTGAAACGAATACTCGAAATTTTACAGAGCGAGTTGGATAGAACAATGCATCTTGCAGGTGAGGATCATAAACAATTCAGAATAAAGTAGCGTGTCATACTTAGTTTTCAAATTTTATTTTAAAACTAGCTGCCAGGGCAGCTAGATTAGCTTCCTGCGCAGAGGTGGCGCTAGGAAATGCCCGACAGGGGGGCAAGCTTGCCCGACAGCGGGGCACAGGTATAATTTAAAAATTTAGTCACGAAAATTAAGTTTCTTATAATGTGCAGTTAATTTTAATTGAAGGGATGGGGTTCGGGACTCTCCATCGTAAATTTTTTGAAGTCGAAGTAAAAAAATAGCTAATATAAGCAAAGAAAAAAGTTTGGTTTCGGTGACTCTCCTGCGAAAAGTTCGAAATTGAGGTTTAAAAATAGTATTTTAAACGAGTTTGAATGATTGGGGTAGGAGCACTCCCCTGAAAATTTTTCGAAATTTAAACCCCAAAATAAAAAATTGTTTTCAGGAAATTATCATGGATGGCGGAGGATATTGCTCAGAGAGACTCTCCTCGTGACTTTTTTGAAATTCAAGTACTAAAAACGCTTTTTTAGACAATCTTTAATTATGGATATATATATGTTTTTTTTTTCTTTAGTTTTAAGTCTAAAAATCCCATTTGTTGGCAATTTTCGATTAAGTAGCAGAGTTTTATTGCAGATTTCTTAATTGGAGAGGGACCACGTGTGGTACAATTTTTAATCAGACCTCTTGTTTACAGTTTCTATTTTTGAGAAATAGAGTGGCTTCTTATTTTAAAAAAAAAGGACAGGGGCATCGTTTGGTTCGGGACTCTTCCCGAAATATTCTTAAAATTAACTCCTAAAAACGCAATTATTGGGGGCTTTGACGACGATAGGGTAAGGGTTGTGGGACAGAGAGTGTCTCCCAGAAATTATTCAAAATTGTCCCAAAAACAAAAATTTTATATGCTTTTTTTCGACAACGTTTTTGAAAATCTAGTTGGCTTTATAGGTTATTGTTGTTTCTTGGGTGGGGGGGGGGAGGAGTAATTTTAAAATTTCCTATTTCTTGATTTTTCCCATTAAGAAAAACAAGAAGCCAACCCTTGTCAGCAAGTAATTGATATGTTTCTATGAACGGAATATTAGAGTAGTGTAAGTTTAAAGGGGGAGGCGGCCCGGTGACCTAACTGATGAAAAATCGCTCAGATTGGCTCTCGGTGATGGCCCTGGTCAGCTGCCCCAATGAAGCAATAGCGATTTTTATTATTATTATTATTTATTTATTTCAACTGCTGCTCGCAAAGGTTTCTATGATGCTACTTTTCCTTTCGGTTAAAAAACATTCGAAAATAATATTTCTTTAGTTAGAAGTTAGATTATAGAAAATCCTTAACAAAGATTTAAAGAGCACATTTCCTATCTAAATTTCACAGAAAAAAAATTTTCTCATCTTAATTCATGTCTTTCTATACATTTTATTTATTTTTTAACACTGGGAAGGTTTTTCTCTTTTTTTACATTGCAAAATGAGATTGACGCCTCCTTACCTGGAAAACTGGCAGGGAATCGGGAGAACGGCCTTGTGTTAAAGAATTGCACAACAGTGTGATTCCATTTGTTTACCTATTTGCTTGAAATTCGAACCAAAGAAAAGAAAAAATGTTTTCTAAAGTGCAAGAAAACTATTTTTTTTTGTATGCACGGTAAAACATTTAAAATTAATGTAGGTGCAATTTATTTTTTCTTTTAGATCAAATGTTATAAAAGCACTAGCTGCCAGGGCAGCTAGATTAGCTTCCTGCGGCATGTTGATGCATAAGTTCCCCCCTCTCTAACTTTTACCTCATTCTGAAGTTATATTATTTGATATAATTTAATGTTCATTAGATTTCAAGACATACCACGCACGTGGCTCGGCGTTGCACGGGCACTTCGTGCCCTGAAAGTAGTGAGAAAAAAATTTAAAGAAACTACTCCCCGCCAAGGCGGCTCGCTTACAGGCGCTTCACGCCTCTACTTTTTTCCTATATAAAAAAAATCATTCGAATTATTGAGATGCTTCACGCCTTCAAGATGGTGAGGAAAGTTTCAGTAAGTTCAGCTCGCTCAAAGGAAAAAAGCAGACATAGATACTCAGTTTTTAATATAAGTAGATTGCTCTTCAACAAATAAATGTTTTAAAATATTACCAGTAGCTAGCGATAAAAATTCTACGTAAGTGGCCCGCTTATGAGTTTCGTGTTTGATTTAGTTAAGCCTTCATTCAAAATTCTCATTATCATTGTTATTATACTGTTTCATAGCAACGACGGTTTGCAAGAATGGATTTCATATTTAATCATTTATTAGGCTTAATCGCTTCAAACTTGACTACTTATTAATTGATATCTTCGCTAATTAAAATCGTATAATTATATCAATTGAAACTAATGAAGCCTGAAAAATTACCTATCTATCGGTACCTGGTTCGACTTTCAGGTCATTGGCGTTCAGGAGAAAGAAGCGTGACATAGAAAGATAGTTAGAAAGATAGAAAGAAAGATAGTTAGAAAGATACTCAGTTTTTAATATAAGTAGATTACAAACAACCAACAGCAGTTACATCCTGCTACTATTATTTAATAGATTAATGAAAAAATCATATAACGGTAATCTCATAATGCGACCGTTAATTAAAGCGTTTGCTACGATTTATAGATATACTAGCTGCCAGGGCAGCTAGATTAGCTTCCTGCGGCATGTTGATGCATAACGTCCCCCCTCTCTAACTTTTACCTCATTCTGAAGTTTTATTTGATATAATGTAATGTTCATTCGATTTCAAGACGTACCACGAACGTGGCCCGGCGTTGCACGGGCACTTCGTGCCCTGAAAGTAGTGAGAAAAATGTCAAGAAACTACTCCCCGCCAAGGCGGCTCGCTAACAGGCGCTTCACGCCTTTACTTTTTTCCTGTATAAAAAAAATCATTCGAATTATTGAGATGCTTCGCGCCTTCAAGATGGTGAGGAAAGTTTCAGTAAGTTCAGCTCAGGCGCGGATCCAGAGTGGGGTCATGGGGATCATGACCCCCCCCCCTTAACCGACCAAATATAGCAAAAAATTGCATTTTTGGGACTTATTTTACGAAAAAACTGCCAAACCACCCCATTTTTTCACAAAAATTGCACTTTGACCCCCCCTTTCCGAAAATGACCCCTTCCTTAACCAGAAGCTGGATCCGCCCTTGGTTCAGCTCGCTCAAAGGAGAAAAAGCAGACATTGATACTCAGTTTTTAATATAAGTAGATGGCTCTTCAACAAATGAATGTTTCAAAATATTACAAGTAGCTAGCGATAAAAATACTATGTAAGTCGCCCGCTTATGAGTTTCGTGTTTGATTTAGTTCTGTACCTCAGAACCAGACTAACGTAAGTCCATTTTCGTCATTTTTCAGTAGAGGGGAAAAACGATGTATTCGACAATCGTTTTTTCCCTCTACCGAAAAATGACGAAAATGGACTTACGTTAGTCTGGTTCTGAGGTACAGAGTTAAGCCTTCATTCAAAATTCTCATTTTCATTTTTATTATTGTTTCATGGCATGGCAACCACGTTTTGCAATGCAAGAATGGATTTCATATTTAATCATTTATTAGGCTTAATCGCTTTAAACTTGACTACTTATTAATTGATATCTTCGCTAATTAAAATCGTATAATTATATAGATTGAAACTAATGAAGCTTGAAAATTACCTATCTATCGGTACCTGGTTCGACTTTCAGTTCATTGGCGTTCAGGAGAAAGAAGCGTGACATAGAAAGATAGTTAGAAAGAAAGATAGTTAGAAAGAAAGATAGTTAGAAAGAAAGATAGTTAGAAAGATACTCAGTTTTTAATATAAGTAGATGCTTCCCATTTATTGACATGTATTTTAAAATGAACACATGCATTTTAATGAAAAAAAAAGAAAATTAAAAGCAAACCAAAATAATTTCTGTTTGTTACCTTGTTGATGAAGGAAAACGTTTCAGTCTACCTATCATAGGGTTCAAGGACAACCGATGATGGAGAGAAAGTCCAGCGGATACGAACGACAGGAAAAAAATTCTTTCGACGAAAACGTCTTTCTTTCGTATGCTCTTTTCACTTTTCTAAAGACGAAGCCTTCGAGCTCCCGCCAAAAATCATCCCCCCTCCTCGACCGACGACACCTGTTACACTAATTAAAACTGTCTGACGATGCACATCATACAATAGTGATTGGCGATGCATTTCCCCCCAACCCTGGATGCAATTCGCAATTCCGGAGTCCTGAGAGGGGGAGATGTCTTTTCCTTTCTTCACACAGTCGTCGTGTCTTACGTCCCCTAATCACCCACCCCTTCTCGGCAGTTGGTGGCAAAGGCCCTGAGGGAAACACGTGTCTAGCTCAGATTCTCAGAAAGAACTTGCCACCCTGCTGGCGATTTGCGGGTGCGGACCTTTGCTGGTTTGAAAAAGAAAAGGGAAAATTTTCCTTTCCCACTTGAACAAAAATAACTTTCTCCAGCAGAACTTACGTTCATTCAAAAGAGATACGAGGACAGCAACTCGATGTAGAGTCCTGAAGGTTCTCGTGTTCCAAATTAGTCTGGAATTGCATATTTTGTCAAATAATGAGAATATCTTAAGAAAAAAAAAGGTTTTTTCAGTTGAATGATTTTATTGCAATAATTTTACTGATCTGTCGGAATCAGAAAAGTTTTCGGCACTTAGATTTCTGTCGGAAAATTTGATCGTCGGAAAAATTTTCCCGACGAAGTTAGAAATTTTCCCCGATGGGGGGGCAAGTCGTTTCCGACAGGGGGGCAATTGCCCCCCCCTGCCCCATAGCTGGCGCCGCCACTGTTCCTGCGGCATGTTGATGCATAACGTCCTCCCTCTCTAACTTTTACATCATTCTGAAGTTATATTATTTGATAGAATTTAATGTTCGGATAGAATTTAATGTTTGTAGCCCGGCGTTGCACGGGCACTTCGTGCCTTTAAAGTAGTGAGGAAATTTTCAAGAAACTACTCCCCGCCAAGGCGGCTCGCTAACAGGCGCTTCACGCCTTTACTTTTTTCCTATATAAAAAATCATTCGAATTATTGAGATGCTACGCGCTTTCAAGATGGTGAGGAGAGTTTCAGTAAGTTCAGCTCGCTCAAAGAAAAAAAGCAGACATAGACACTCAGTTTTTAATATAAGTAGATGGCTTTTCAACAAATGAATGTTTCAAAATATTACAAGTAGCTAGCGATAAAAATTCTACGTAAGTGGCCCGCTTATGAGTTTCGTGTTTGATTTAGTTAAGCCTTCATTCAAAATTCTCATTATCATTGTTATTACTGTTTCATAGCAACGACGGTTTGCAAGAATGGATTTCATATTTAATCATTTATTAGGCTTAATCGCTTTAAACTTGACTACTTATTAATTTATATCTTCGTTAATTAAAATCGTATAATTATATAGATTGAAACTAATGCAGCCTGAAAAATTACCTATCTATCGGTACCTGGTTCGACTTTCAGTTCATTGGCGTTCGGGAGAAAGAAGCGTGACATAGAAAAAAAATAGAAAGATAGTTAGAAAGAAAGAAAGATACTCAGTTTTTAATATAAGTAGATATTGAAATATCGAAGTGAAAAGTCTGGCTATGATGAGTTAACTTTCGATCGCTGAGGGGAGGGAGGGGATCATGGGAGCCGGCAGGGGATGGGGGGGAGGGGGTACAAGACAAATTTGATGATTTTTTAGTGAAAAGAATTTTTTTTTTTTTGCAGATTTTTTTAGTGAATATTTTTCTTTGCCTATTTATTTGGAAAAAAATGTTTTTAGCAAACTTTTTAAGTAAATAAAATATTTCTTCCCAATTTTTGAGGAAAAAAACTTTCTTTTTTTGCTGACTTTTTTGTAAAAAAAAAAATTTCTTTGCGAATTTTTTTTCGATTTTTTTTTTTTTTTGCTAATTCTTTTCAAAAAAAAAAAAAAACTTTTTTTGCTAATTTTTTAGTAAAAAAATGTTTTCAGTTTGGGTTCATCCGTCTATGTATGGTTCTGCTGGCACCAAGGTTGAGGCTTAACGACTAAGTTTGTTAAAATAGAGGTAGGAAAGCAAGTTTGTGCTGAGAAAAGTTATTGAAGCGCTGTCAATCTAAGAATTTCTCACCTATCAACCTAAACATAAATGTGCTTGTTCAAAGTCAAGCATCAAGTTACCACCATTACGGAAATTTTCGATAGAATCCTAAAAAAGATGTATGGAATCCTTGCTTTAGAATCCTAGAGTTGTAACAATTTTTTGTCAGACGCTATAGGAAGTTTTTCTATTGAAAACCTAATTAGAATATTCTATAGAAAAATTTCATACAGAGACGAAACAAAAATGGTATATATTTGCATAGGATTCTAGAGAAAGCTTTACAGAATATTATACAGAAACATGATGAAATTTCTATAGAAATTTTATAGAGTACTCTAAAGAAACCTTATTACATTTCTAAAGAAAACATGTTTGAACATTATATAGAAATCTACATAAATAAAACAAAGAATATGTGTGTTTATGTGTGTGTACCTTATACAAATCCACAGTTTACGTCGGATCTGGACGAAATTTGGCAGGGAAATACTTGGGCACTTGGGAAGGATCATAGGGTGGTTTTTGAGCGGGAAAAAAGTACCGATCCGTTCGAATTTCGAATAAAGGACTTCAAAATGGCTCTATCTAGCGAAATACTTAACGGATCTTCTCGATCTTGGTCTCATTCGAAAGAACGCAAAAAATACCTCTTAGGTAAGTTTCCTTCGGAAAATTTCGAAAACTCCTAAGCGCCAACTACACCCTGAAGAAAGATATGGGCATTTGAAAATTTAGAAATATCCATTTTAAATTGGATTCATAAAAATCGTCGAGCGTGAAAGAAATTAAATAGGGTGAAATAAATTATTAATGAGAAGAAAGTGTTGCCATTTTTTTCTTGAACACTTAGTACCTTGGTATTGTTTCAATTCTTTATTAACAGATTGCAGTACATAACCATTGTAAAGTGCGTTCCGTAGCAGTTTTAATATGATCTTTATCAAAAATTACATCGTTCACAATCCAAAGAAAAAAAGCTGTTTTTAAATTTATTCCCAGCTTCCCAGTTTATGTTAATTGCTGATTTTATTTCTTTTTATAAAATGTCTTTTGAAATATTATATCGTAGGCAGAAAAATTTTTCAGTAAAAAAGTATGTACCCTCTGGGGTCTTTCGTAACTTTTAAGGAACGATTTTTCTTTCCTTAACAAAAAAATTTTTTACATAATATTTTTTTTATTATTTTTCCTGTCCATTAAACACTGTTTGTAACCAGAATACAAAATATTTTTGGAAAAAAAATGTCGGGCATTAATGGGTAAAAAAATTTTTGGCGATTGATTAATTTTTCGTACTGCGCTCTAGCAAAATATGTCGGGACTTTTAGACAAATGCGTCACTTGACATGACATTTTTCCTCAAGATAGATCCCGTGCAGAGCCGGGCCAAGTAGCTAGAAAATAACAAAATTTTCAATGAATTCATTAACGCCAAATGAATAAAAATCATACATATTTTCAAATGCAGTTTTGGGAAGTGTACACTTCCCAATTAAGAGATAATTTGAAAATAATTTAATAAATAAAAAATGTAAAATTAGTTTAAAAAGCTACAGATAGGGGGTAAAAGTAACACTTGAAAAAACAATAATTTTGGATTGAGATATATATCATAAAAATTAGCATGTTGTTGAAAAGGAAAACAGATAAATATTCAATTTTATCCCATAAAGAAAGCGTTAGATCAATTTTCATGTCAATGAAAACATTCATGGCAAAGTTAATAAATTATTAAACAATCAAGAATGTCAATAAATATATTAACGAAAAAACGAAGAAGACGGTGTACACCCCCCCCCTTTCCCATTTTCATAAGTCTACAAATGCTCCTAATGCTTCAAGGAAAAAAAAAGCATAGCAGCAGGTAGCCTTATTATGACTCACCACTTTCCTCCTAATAAATCTCCCTTCACACCCCTGCAAAAAAATTCAGGCTAAGCCTTGTCCCTATTAAAAATTTTAGACGCCCCTGACCACTAAATTTATTGCGTACCAGTCACCATTAAAAACACACAGAAGGCTCTCAACCAGAGTATCGAATTCTAAATTTTTTTAGCTCTGAATAGGTGTGCGTGTATTAAACTACTCTGTTGCTGAGGTTTTATTACTTCAAACTCACGACGCATCATTTCAGAAAACATATTTGTTACGAATAAGATACTAATATCTTCTGAATAAAATTTCATATCTGACTTTCAATTATGCATTTTTTCTTTTTCCAGGATGCACTTCAATCAAAGACATTGGCCCGCACATGGTTAAGAAAGGTCATTCCTAAAAAATATAAGCTGTTTTACATAAAGAAGAGTGACTCCAAAACATGCATTCAAGATAACACTGCAAGTTCAAGAGCTTTACAGTACAGAATTAAAATAGGACATCAAAAATCTTAACTAATTGAGAACTATAGGTTCAGATTTTTGAAAATAACCAAGAAAATATGGTTTAGGAAAATAGCACGCTATTTCATTAAACAAATCAGTTCTACAATATGTATAAACATACATACAATACAGTACATAACACTCATAGTGTAATTTTATTTTTTAACAAAAATTAATTCTTAGAGCTAGAGTAAAAACTGAAAAATATTTACAGTACTGTATATGTGCTATGAGAGCAACAGTTCCAGAGTTAATTAAAACAAGAAAATTGAATGAACTTCTGAAAAATACACTGACTTAAATTAAGGTAAATTCATTTCTGAAGGGAAAAACTCACCTAAACCAGGCCTCGTCATTTGGGGGGGGGGCAGGGTCAGTTCCCCCCCCCCCACCTCCGATTTTGAGAAATCACTTTATTTGCATATAAGTGGGCGTGGTTTTTGTTGTTTTCTGGTGAAATTGTATTATGTATTTAGCCCTTGCCCCCCCCCCCCCGGAAAAATTTGAAATGACGGCCCTGACCTAAGCTTGTTTTTAAAAATCTGATTTTTGGCTAAGAGAGCTTTGATTCTGAGTCCAGATTTTTGACGCTCTTTTGTATACCTGTACTGTAAATAAAATTCATTCAGTGCACTGCTCAGCAAGAACATTTGAAGTAGACGTCTTTTCAAAACTTTCGCAAAAAAGCATGTTATGTATAGTGGTACAGTAGTGTATTGTATTGCACTGAATGTTCATTCATAAATTTTTTGTGCTCTGTAATACTCTTCTTATTATTAATAAACAAAACAATATTTTACTCTATAAAGCATTCCTCTCTTTTTTAGAATACCTATGATCCATCTTCAGCATCATCTAGCTGCAAATATGCACAGAACAGGTGTAAAGCATGTATTCTGTACATTGAACAATTTGATAGTCCTAACTTCCACCTAGTCTTAATTAGTTACGTTTTAAGAGGGTCTACTTTATCTATTTGAAGCAATAATATTCTTGAACGATAACGTATCCTAAAGAAATACGAGACTTGTATATTAAAACAAATCTCTGAAGAAATATATCTCTTTAAATATTTAAGGAATTTTGCAGAGAATCGGGTATTTTCTTTAGAAGTCTTTTACAAAAAAAAAAACAAAAATAGAACATTGATTTTAAAACTATGCGTATACTCATAGTTATCATGGTGGCCACAGGAAGAACAAAATCTTTTTCCCTGACTTCTCCCTGTCCAACTAAAACTTTCCCTGATTTCTCGTAAGGCCCACTTTTCATCCTTTTGAAGCTCAATTTCTTTTCTTAATAGATACTTGGATAGTTCTGGCTATTTAAACTACTTCAGGCATTAATTAATAATTTTTCTAAAATGAACAACAATAACAAGAAATGCATTTGAGATGGCTAATTTGCTAGCAAAAAATGAAGTTACATGGTTGGTCCAAAGAGAGCCTAAAAACTTTTATTCTGTTTTTAAAACTTTTGAGGAACATCTTTCACCGCTACTCTTCCCTCTAACTTCACAAAAGATAGAATTAAACTTTCAAGACAGCACAAAATCTCCCCAGCCTTAAGACATCTAGAGATGGTTTAAAAGTTTTAATATGTCGGATATGAAACCTTTTCCTCCACGTTCACCAAAGGTGGCCAAATTTGTATAAGCCATACTATTTCTTCACCAAACAATCCCTAAAAGATTTAAGCCTTTAACTTTTAAGTATTTTTTTCGGCAGAGGGGCCCCAAATCCTCCCTCCTTAAGTCAGTGAAAGAAAACCATCAAAATAGTGTTTTGTATACATATTTGAGCTTTGGTTCATTTTTTCAATAGTTCATTACCCCAACACCTAACTTTACAAAATATAGCAACTTAAAATTAGGCTTTCACGAATCAACAATTTTGAAACACTTTCAGGGGGAGCATGCCTGAAATCTCCTACTATCGATATAAAGATGGCCCAAATCAGCATTTTAAAGCCTCCAGTTCAGATATTTTTCTAAACAGACTCCCTTCTCTCCAAAATTTACATCACCAAACACAACTAAAAGCTCCCCCTGCTTGAGCTACACAAAGATAGCTTGGAGCTCTTAATAATTCAGATTCAAAACATTTTTGAGAGAGAGCCCCTAAACATTTCCATAAATTCATCTGAAGATGGCTTAAATTTAGGCTTTTAACGTTTCAGTTTCGTAATTTTTTCCAGGAATAGCTCCCACCCCTATCTTTATCGCCCCAAAGACAACAATAAAATTTTAAGACTACAACTTCAAAAAAAAGAAAAAAAAAATCAGAACATATCAAACGAATACCCTCTCTTTTAAGTCACTGAAAGGTAGCTCACGGGGAAGTTCGAGCAAATCCAGCTTCAAAAATTTCCAGTACAACCCCAGAACCTTATGCCCATGAAAGATGACCTATAGTTGCATCTTTAAAACTCCAGTTTTTAATTTTTCCAACAAAAAGCCTCTTCTCCTTTACTTAAACATTGGCTCAAATACCACACAAAAGATTTAAGATTTCAGTTTTGAAAATTTCTTAGCGAGATCCTCACCTCTCTTTAATTCACACAAAGGTTGCCTGAAACAGAGTTCTTAATACTTCAGCAATACAAAAACTTAAAGAAAGTACCTTGAACCTCTTCCCATCAGTTCACAAAAGGTGATCTAAATTTCTATTTGTAAGACTTTCCATCTTTCCTAAGCACCCCCCTCCCTTCTATACATTTAGATCACCAACTACTAAAAGTCTTACACCCGCCCTCCCCCATTTTTAGTTTCAAACATTTCTTGGAAGAAAGTCTCCGAATCCCCTCTTTTCAAGTTTTTCAAAAGAAGCCTAAAATTTAGCTTTTAATGCTTTAGAGTTTTTTTTTTATTTATTTGGATTACAACAGGATTACAAACCCTTCTCCTAATTTCACCAAAGATTGCTTAAATTTTGCATTTTTAAGACTGCAGTTTTGTCAAAAAAAAAAAAGCCAATCCTCCCCACACTAGTTTTACATTACTAAAAACAGCCTGAATTTTTCAGGCTTCAGCATTTTTCAAAATATTCCAAGAAAGAAATTCTAATCATCTTAACCCTCCATATTAAAAAAAAAACATGCAATTACCTTCTTAAGTTTTT